>JTDE01000552.1:160701-179530 GCA_014338405.1 Paragonimus skrjabini miyazakii | reverse complement strand
TAATCTCGATGCCACGGCCAAGATGATTCCAACGACAGATAAATAATTTTGCCGCACTAAATGGTTAATTCCGCTGAATTTTAACTCCCCAAAATTCCGTTAACCAGCGTCCCGAACACAGGCAGAACGCAAGGCTCGCGAACCGAAAAGTGAGTTGTATTTACTGATTAGCGATTAGTTCGCTTAAGTTGGTTTTGAACGTTGGCCGTATACGTGAAGTTGATGAAAGTGAAAAGTGTGAATAATAATCGGAATTTTGAAATAGAAAATAGTGTGCAAAACGTTACAGAAGATCGATGAACCTCGTTCACATCATGTGTACATGTGAGGTTGAAGAAGATGAAAAGGCATGAACAACAATAAAAATTATGAAGTAGAAAATAGTGTATAAAACGCTACACAGTTACGCGAAAACTTTCTCGTCGCCGTGTGGCTGCTAACTTTGCTTAACTAACTACCCAGCGAGGAATGCTAGATACCTCTTTGTCATTAGAAACCAGGTGGCGCCTGATAAATTGCTGTACGTTAGAGCTCAATCTAAACAGTTTCCCGCTTCTGAATCTAGGGTTTAATCACTTTCGTTATTTTTTACCATACTCATAACCACTTTACTTTCTAAATAGTTTAACCTTATCAATTTACGAGGCGCCACCTGTTTTCTAGTGACATAGAGGTATCTAGCATTCCTCGCTGGGTAGTTAGTTAAGCAAAGTTAGCAGCCACACGGCGGCGAGAACCTTTTCGCGTAACTGCAACCGGTTTTTAACGCCGAGCTTGAAAAACCATCCTGCTGTAAATTAGTTTGAGCTAATGCAGCTCATAATGACCTAATCAATCAAATAGCGAATCAACCGAGGGTGTGGTGGTACCACGAAACTACAATGATGACAACCAAATGTTGAAGGATCAGGCACAAGTAAAAACCAAACATTATCACCGAAACAAAATGGATAACTGATGAGTTGAAATCTGTTGGGTTGAAAAGGTCACCACATACAAAAGGATGGTACCATCAATGGGTAGGAGAAGACGGCGTCGGATAAATAATCACATACGCGGTGTTGCAGGCAAACCTTGAGTTTTGGAAGGCTAGTAAATAAATGAATTCGAAAGATTTCATTGTGAAGCCAATTAACCGGCCAGCATTCCGGCCAAAGATGAGAAGAAAGGGGCGGCGCGCGGAGTCTCGCTTATGGTTGTGCTAATCACTCAAGCTGAAAGATGCTATGTTTGTTTTCGAATAGAAACACAGATAAAGCTGATAAAAGAGGCAAACAACACGTACGGCCACAAAGTTTAAAATATTACGGTTAAGTGTGGACACATTACAACGAAAGTTTTGATTTAGGGTGAACCGACGTAACTTCTCTCGTGCTTCAAAGCACACCACAAGTGTTACTTGAATTGATTTTTAACGTACAGTGATGTGTACTCATTAAAATCGCCAGATATGAATGATATGAATGATATGCCCTGTTGGCCTATCCACTGTCGGGCGAATTGTTGGGATTATTATCTGTGCTCACTTTCGTAGAATTCGCATTATGGATTCCGAGAACCTCCGCAGCCTCAGGAGTGTATAAAGTTTTGTGGGCATCCCTGACGTAATAAGAAATGGTTGTTTTCCCGGGGGCATGTGGAAAAAATGCTAGTCAATGAACTCCACATTCTCTCTGTATTTATCGGATATCTAGAATCGAAAAATTGATTTATACCCTGATCAAAACAATACAACCCTTTTTACGTGTTACGCAATCGTAGCAGGTTTTTGCAGTACCTATTGTTCGAACGATATCTCATAGTTCGCGCTTAGGTATTACTGCCTTCCGCGTGTGGGAGGAAGCCCACCACCTAATGGGAGTGGGGAAGGTATTGATCGATTGAGTACGCTTTCTGCACGCTGACCCACAACTAAATCCAACTGTAGCTTGTTGCAATTTTGATTTCATCGGTTGCATGAGTACCAGCTCGTAGATTGTAAAGTTTTCTACATAACAGCATAATCTACTTTGTTGTTGCGCCTGATTAGCTTCGTGAACACAAGAAGCCATGCCTTGTAAGCTTAGCGGAAGTGGAGCCCGACATTTTAACTGCGGCCTAGTGGGTTCTGTACTTGCACTGTTCACCACAAGCGGTATGTGCGAGTTTCATTGGCTGCCTGTTGGACAGTACACTCATTACCGAGCAAGTAGGCGACTAAAGTGACGTGTTATTTGTTTTGCGAGACGTCCCTAATCTGTTTTTGACAATATAGCAAGAGCTAAGGCACGTCAGCCTGGTGTGCTAACATCTCGAACAGTGTCTCTGCGACCGTCGGCAGTAAAACCCCAATCACGCTTTAATGAGGCAACGGTGTTGACCACAATGCCAGTCTCCCCACGACTGACCATTCATATGCAAACGCTCAACCAAGTTTCCTTGTGAGTAATGTTTAGACTGCCCGATCACCTCGAGAGGAGACAGTGACTATCGTGTTAAGTCCAATCGGGCCAAGGGTACCTTCCTGAGAAGGGCTGACTTTAAAGTCTATGGGGATGCAACAGCTGCGATAAATTGCGGATAATGTTCAACATATATAAAACCAAGATTCCCTGCCACTAGGCAATGTCAGATATTGTCGTACATATGTTGTGGTAGCAACCATCACAACAACCGTACTGGATACACCTCACTACCATGCGGTCGTAGTTGTACTTGGGGAATTTGACGACATTGCGGTAATATGTATGTTATCAGAAGATGTTGGTCTGGGATCTACTAGACGACCACAAAATGGAAGCCTGGTTCTACTAAGGCTATCAAGCAGAAAACTGGTAAGTACTAGTGATATACAACAGGGATAATGAAATACCACCCATAAGAGAACAACGGTGCTAACGCTACAAACAAAAATTAAAAAAGGCAGAAAAAACGGGCGAAATTTGAACAGTGCGGGTAAAGTTGCGGATGATCATCAGCATTATCATAACAGCCATGAGCTTGACCAAAAAGTACTGTGGCTCGGGCCGCCGATCACCTCAACAGTGACGTGGAATATCCTGGGGAAAAACGCTACTAAGAAGTTTGAAAATTAATAAGACTAATCGGAGGAACTAGAAATGGTATGGATACAGGTCCGCCATTGACTGCGACACATTGCGATCTCGGATAGCGTCTCTAACCAGCGGTTTGAGTGATCACGAGGACCCCATCCAGGCGGGCGACACCTACTCACTTTGCTCAATGGAGCAGTCAAGGTCTTCATATTTTGTGACCACGTTGTTGGTTGACCACCATGTGGTTTACCCAGCCGTTGGTGGCCACAGTATATAAGTCTCGGTACGGTAAACGATCAGATGACATACAGGGTACGTGACCCAACTAACGCAAGCTATGTAACGTGATTAGTTGACCAATTGGTCGCGCACCCCGAGCGTTCTGGAATACGCGCCGGCGAACAGTCATATCGCTCACGTAAACAGTCCATTCAATGTGAGCTAATTGGCGGAGACGACGATGATCAGACACAGCAAGCCTGTTGCTATCTTCTTTGTGAATGGACCACGTTTCCGAACCATAAAGAAAAATGGAACGCACACAGGCATTATATACCCTTTCTTTCAACGACGACCGGACGTCTTTTCGATGCCAAAGATGACGCAGTTTGGCAAAAGCAACTCATGCCCTTGCAATCCTTGCTGATATCTCATCAGCAATATTACAGGCTGACGAGATAGTGCTACTCAAATATGTGAAACTATCAACAGTCTCGAGCGGATTACCTGCAATGAAGAAAGTAAGAGTGGAAATGCACCAGTCTTGCAGCAGCACCTTGTACTTTGAAGGTGCAAAGCGCATTCCATACACACCAGCTGATTTGCCCAACATGCCTAACAGTCTGCATGTTTTTGGCAGAGGGTCTAAGTAAGACAATGTCGTCCGCATACACCAGATCGGTCAATCTAGCGCCGGGAAGAAGTTAAACCTCAAGCCCACTAAATTCCCGCAGCGCACCCTCCAGAATGTCGTCCATTGCAAAATTGAACAGGAAGGGTAAATAGGACACCCTTGACGAAAATCACTAGAAATGATGAACGCCCGAGACAGTTGTACATAAACTTTCACCCTGCTTACAGAGTGGGAATACAGTGATCTCAATAGATTCACGTATTCTCCTGATACTCCCTTGCGAAGGAGATAGCTCCAGAGAATGTAACGAGCGACTGAGTCGAAAACAGCCTTTAGGTCCAAAAAGACCCCGACTGTCAGCTGTCTGTAACAGTGCCGATGTTCCAAGATCCGTTGAATAATAAAAATTTGACCAATACACCCCCGACTGCATCAGAATCCTGCCTGTTCTTCACGTATCTAACTATTTCCGGGCTTAGTGAGCCGACGTAAAATGAGGCCAGTGAGTAACTTGGAAGCAACAGACGCCAAACTAATGTCTCTGTGGTTGTCAATTTGTTGAGATCTAAGACCACCAATGTTTCCGACGGAGGATCGTCTGGAATGCAATAACTGACCAATCGGGTCCCGTCAACCACACGATCTAGTTGAGGCCAACTGGACTGTTCTTCGAAAGTTGCGGATGTAGTTTGCTAAAGAAAATATTCTAACCAGATTCATGAAAATACTGTCAAACTTTATAAATGGTTTTATTGCAACAATCACAATTGGGTTGTTAATCTCCTATTCTGAGAGCGGCCTATATTTTGTGGTAACGGAAATAAGGATGATGAAGCAATTTGGGGCAAAAACATGTTGGTCTTGTCCTTCAAAATGAATACCAATATATTTCGATAATGAAGTGCGCATGACCACAATTTCACGTTTATCACTCACATGAACTTACTCTATTCTTTTTTACTACATGACTTCTGATAGAGAAAGTTACTGGGAGTCATACGGCCCACAGGGCGTTGTACATATTTTCATATTTGCTTTATTTTCATGTAGAGTCTACATCAGTTGTCCCCGTACAGAATGAACACCACTCTGATTTAAGATACACTGTTGGTGTGCGCGTTTTTTTTATCTGGTGCTCCTGTTCCTGATCGGGGTTGCCTATAGTGATCTATTCAGCGAGTGCATTTTGAACTGCTTATCTGTGCTTATACCTTGGTAGAGAGCTAATCCTCCACAAGTTGATGAGCCCGTGTACTGACTTCTGTTACACGTATTGCTGAAGTTTTATTCAATCAGCAGCCTTCCTCTTTCAGTTCTCCTAAAAATCTTCGTATTTTTCCTTTCACCCATTTTCTCTCCCCATTAGTATGCTTTTTTATATTGAACAGGAAACAAACACCGCAGAGAACACTGTCGATTAAACTTCCTGAGTTTGGCAGTAAAAACCTGTGGTTTGCACAGATTGAAGTTATGTTTGACTTTAAGAGAATCAACTCACAGCGCATCTTGTATAATTACTTTGTCTTGAATTTACCTGAGGCCACAGCTGCGGAAGTTTCAAATGATATTGGTGGGCAACCAACCGAGAACCCTTACAATGTCACCAGATCGGAAGTTGTTAACAGGATGGCAGCTGCTGACGGGGACAACCTTCGCAAGCTCTCTGCCAGCTTTGAATTGGGAGATCGCAATCTTTCATAGTTACTTCGTCACGTGATTCACTTGTTGATCAAGCTGATTGTCAACGAACCGCTGTTTTGCGGGTTACGACTTCAGAACCACCCACGCGGGCTCCGTCACACGTTGGCTGCTTTACAGAAGGAAACATCGTTGAATAAACCAGCAGAGTTGGCTGACCAGGTGCATCACAATTATGCTCCTCATCAAGTGACCCAGTTGCAAGCGTCTTGCAGCTGCAACACCCTCTGGCAGAATGTCTCAAACACGAAGGAGAAGGTTTCATGAATGTTCTTGCAGCTAGCCACTTTGACAAAACCGGTGGCAAACAAACGGCCATCAGTACGCTCGGAGTCCCGCCTACGGAGCAGGTGGCGCACAGGATACTTTGATAGAAGTGTGCGCTATTACCACCGTTCATTTGGTACGCGTGCTTCTCGTTGAACTCAGCTCTGTTTCTTTCGGAATAGTCAAACCCAGGAGGGAAACGATGGAGCTAGTCAGCAATGACGACGATTGCCACTGGCCCGTAATTATGTCGCCTGTTTTACGCATTGAACCGTTCAGCGTACCCCAAGTTTCTCACTGATGCGAGCAACGAGGTTGGTATTATTCTACTCACCGGTGACAAACATAAACTCAGACGGGTATCGAATACCCTACAGGCTGCTAACCGCACAGCCATACAGACCTACGGAGAAAAACTACTCACCCCCGGCTTTGGTCTCTGCCGGCAACTCCATGAGACATTCACCGTTGTAAACGCACTGCACCCTATTATTAGCCTCGACTGTTTCACCTCCTCTAGACCATGGTGAATGTAAGGAGTGGGAAACCGCTGGACAGCACAGCAGCTTCGTTTGTACATGGAAAGGTCACTTCGGTCAATTCAGTGGGGTTACGTTCGGCCTTACCGGGCAACGGTTTCGCAACTCTACTCTCCTTATCAATCCATCAAGCTTACTGTTACAAGTGAAACATGACGGTTTCCATCACATTACCGCCAAAGGACGGCCTACCGTCGTACGCCGCCGTCGGTTGCCGTCAGAGAAGCTCGAAGTCGCCGGAGCTGAATCTGAAAATCTGCTACGATTCCTCATTATTTAGCCCTCCAGTGGTCCTTAGACCACACCCTTTCGTATGTTGTATAAAACCTGACCCGGCGACTAGCATCCGTATGGTGAATATCACGAGTTGAACAACGCCACTGTCACTGACAGGTACCCAATTCCCCACATTCACAATTTTCCCATAGGTCTTCAAGGTATGACCACATTCTCGAAGCTCAATTTGTTTCGCGCATATCACCAGATCGCCGTGGTCCCAGGAGACGTAACGAAGACGACAATCACTACCCTGTTCAGATTGTATGAATTTGTCCGTATGCCATTTGATATGAGAAGTGCACCGCTGTACTTTCAGAGGTTCGTGGACCAAGTCCTACGTGGTCTGCATTTTGTTTTTTCTATATTGACGACATCCTTGTAGCAAAAAAGGATGTACATCAAAACATATCACAACTCCGTGCATTTTTTTGAACGTTATGGTCAGTGTGACATAACCATAAACCCGATGAAATCGGTTTTTGTGATTAGCTTTATGGATTTTTTCAGGGCACTGAATCACGCGTGACGGCATTGAGCCCGTATCAAAGAAAATCGTTGTCCCTAAAGGTTATCCGCCACCGCAATCCCATAATAGCCTACATCGGTTTATAGGAATCGTTATTTATTACTGCTATTTTCACCCGAACAGATTAGAGTTGCTCAGACCTCTTACAGATTTGTTGAAGGGTAACATCAAGCACTTTGTTTCATCGCCTCCAGCTGACATTACGTTTCTGGCCACCAAACACGACCCCGGCACGTGTGTGTGGACGAAGATTATACTCATTTTACAGGCCGATGCACCCCAGTCGGCTATCGGTGCGGTTCTGCGACAGATTGTGGACATTCACCTCCAACCTGTATCTCTTTGTGTCCTGTAAACTGCAACAAGAACACATGCGCTATCGTTCTTTCAGTCGCGAAATCATAAGCTACATATTTATTATTTCAACGCTAGGTCCAACATCCATTCCACGAGGGAAATTCGGCAGCTGGGTTGCATTGCTCATGTCACAACATATATATATAATATCGTAAGAAACAAAAACACCGTCACTGAAGTCTTATCCATAGTTATCCTAAGCGGCCTAAATTGAACTGGAGCCGTTGATTTGAAAGAATTAACACGATAACAAGAATACGATCCGAAGTTTCGACAGTACCGCACGTCTTCTTTCCTCAAACTTCAGGAGTTGCCTCTAACTTGCTGAGTAGGCACAATCATATGTGATACCACGGCAGTCAACCCTCACCCATTTGAGCCAATTAGCTTCAGACGCTCTGTTTTTAACAATTTCTACTGCATGTTTCATCCTAGCTTTCGTGCAATCGTAAAGCTGATTTTAGACCGTTTTATATGTTTGGACGTGCACACTTGACACACGATAATGGACGAGAACTCGCACTGATTTCAATGCAACAACGTCTATCGGCATATCCTCACGGTCAGCTACACATTCGCTAACCCAGACACACGGTTCAGCCATGTCCGTCTTGACATAATCGGGACGTTGCCCTATTCAAAAGGTCGTCGGTATATCTTAACATGGGCTGACCGTTTTACCGGATGGCCACTGGCAATATCTCTTCATGTCACGAATACCAAAACAGTTGCGATGGGGTTCATGGACGGGTGGACCTCAGACTTTGATGTTTCAACGAATGCAACCACTGCTAAACGTACTCAATTTCAATCGGCGCTGTTCGGATACTTCAGTCGGTTACTCGAGATCGGCTACATGAAAACTATTGCATATCACTGGGCAGCAAATGATCTGGTCGAACGCTTCCATCATCAACTGGAGGCCGCTCTAAAAGCACAACTCGACTCCCAGCATTGGACCGATCACTTACCCTTAGCCATGCTTGGAATTCGATTGAATGTTAAAAACGACATGGGTCGTACGACCTTGCCTTCCTGATGAACTATTCTGCAAGTCAAACTGTGGCTGAATTGAATATGACGTCATCATTTTGAAGGCACCTATGGTGAAAGTCCGGTCCCAGCCTACCAGGTTGAGCGCCAAACAGAAATAAAAGCATTCCAATGTGAACCTTTGTGACTTTGTTTTCGTTTCTGTCGACATCGTTGAGGCCCATATCCAAAAATCATATCTGGGACAATTTCGTGTGATTATGCGATTTCCAACGTTTTTTGAGATCGATTGCAACGAATCTCACGATTAGGTGAGCATTGATAGGACTAAACTTCCTGATGTTGAGTCCAGCATAAATCCTCCCAAAGTTTCTGAAGTCAGTTCTGCCCACGATGCCTCGTATTCTGCGAATCTCATGGGTAAATATTAGCCAGTAACTTCATAATTCAACCGAAAATCCCTGTTTATCTTCCCTGAATTCGCTTAGGCCAAACGGCCAGATGGCCAACAGGTTTCAGAGTATTGCGCATAAAACTTCGTCAGCTTTATTAAGCGTTTCCCCTTTTCTAAGATAACCCTTCCAGGGGGCCGCATATATTTTTAGATTTTCTTTTCAGGTTATACAAATTGTGCGTCAACCGTCCTTGTACACAGCGAACACCACTTGTTTTAGTTGACCTGGTTTAGCGAAAGACCGTTGGTGCACGCGCCCCGTCTACCTGGTGCGCATGATCGTGAACAGAGTTGTCTACATGGAGATACTCAGCGACTGCGTTTTGAACGGACTAACTGGGTTCATAACTCTGAATAACTGTAGTGTAATAGGTAATATTGGAAGACAAACAAAACGTCAATGAACGTCAGATGTTGACCTTATCTGTCACATGTAAAAGCAGAGGAAATCTAACTGTTTGCTAATCTGCACACGGTTATGGAAAACGTTAACTTCACACTCACGCACACCATAGCGTCTACAATAAATAACATTTTATTAGTAGCGCCCCACTGTATATTTTTGATAATACTGGAAAAAGATCAAATTGCAATCTAAGAGCATCCAAATTGCGCCCAAAATCTTCAAACGACTGCACAAGAACTATATCTACTGGGAGAGCACTCCTGTGGTATATGACGCGCAAGATAAATGGATTTCAGCCCTCACATGAGCAGACCGAAATATGTTCAATTTTAGAAAATGTCCAGAGAAAGCCTGAAACCGTGGTGGCACAAACAGTCCAGAGAGCTTGATGACAAATGCGGCGGGCTAATGCAGGCTAGATAAATGTTCGGTTAATTCGCAGTCATGGATAAAGCAGTGAATATATGCTCAGTCTGTCGGGTGTCTGTGAATGTGACGTTCCTTTCACACCTTACACCGGTAGAGTACCCAAATGCGTTGTCCTCCCCAATACCACCTTATCAAGCATTAAACGCGACGGGTTCGCCTGGACGCAGTGTTCAAGGTGAGGTCTCACAAGTGCAAGAAAGTAGCGTACAAAACTAATCCTCCGCCCGAATCTCGAAAACTCGACTAACCATCCACAGCGCACCATGATATTTTGTTGACAGCCTGGTGCCCTCGATTGCCGACCTTGCAGTCGTTGGAGACAATGAAACTGAGATCCATCTGTTGACTCAAAAAGCATATCCGTTTTGTCAAGAGTGCACGTGAGCGTTGTAGTAGCGTAAGAACGGGTACATGATACTGTGCACTTTGCATGATTTATTGACAGCAGACAGTTCATTGACAACCTTGAAATTTGGTTTAATGCTCTTTGCAGGATCTTTGAACCTCTTGAGCACCTATGGTATGCCACATCCTGAGATCATCTGCAAACGTCAGCGAATACATTTGGGGAAATCAGGAAGCTCATTTACGTAGAACGAAAAGAAAATGCCCCCAAACTGAACTTCGCAATGGCCTTCTCATCACTGTGTCGGAGGGATTGTTCATTTCTACACGCGCACATATATCTTTCCGCCCCACAAGAGCAAAGACATACACCGTATCACCATCCCACTCAGTTCGAAAGAACGTAGTCTCGTTCACAACTTCTGATGAGGCAGCTATTCGAGAGCCATACTAAAGTCGATGAGAACTACATCCGCAGTATGTTCCTGATCCACTGTTTCCTCCCAGTTCTCCTCCGAAGGGAGAAGATTTGTGAGAAAAAAGTGCCCATACCCAAATCCGTGATTGACTAAACTAGGGGCCTCCAAACGGGTCTGATGGGCTGCGATCTCTTTTCTTACCGACACCATGTTAGCCAGGCCTACAGGCCAATTCACGAGGAAGACCCCGATATAACATCCAAGCGCTCACACGCAGTCGGACCGCCTTCCTACCCCGTCGGTCATTCTGTGCAAGCGTTTATGTGTTCCGCTCAGTTCATGTTAATGCTTTATTTTTGTCACGGAGCTAAGAACACAGCTTGCTCCACTCCTTGTCAGCTGGACGTGCATCCTCTGTACCATCCATGTTCCACGGTTGGTAGTAATATACGGAATCAACGCTCTAAACCTTCGTTTTAATTATCGTGCGTTCTTCCGTAGTGTAGAACAGACCGATATATTACTATGTTACACAAAAGAAATACATCAATTACATCAAAAATACATCAATATTGGAGTGGTCCAACCCATTACCGCGTAGAAACGCTCGACGAATTATACTGCTTTATTAGGCTGTCAACTGCGTAACATCGCATTCGTTGCCTCATTTTCTGTTCATTTATGATTGTCAATCATCATTCAGTCAGGGCATGTCCGAAGGGTGTTACGGAAACTGGAATTCATGAGGCTATCCACCATTGCTCTACCACATCTCTACCTCTACGACAACCAATAGTGCCATCCAACCTCTATTAACTGTCCAATGCCCGTGTTTCTTCCCAACCCCTGCCACATCACATCGTCAGGTGGTATCATGTACGTGGGTGTATTTTATATCTTTTGTTCAACATTTTTATCCTGCACATACTTCACTGCCAGTCATTCTCATAGTTACGAATTGTTAACCTGGTCAATACTTAGGGCTCAGGACAGATGGAAATACACTTGTGGCTGCATTCGACCGCAGGCTTGCTGGAATGCATGTGGTGAAGTTAATCATGCTTTTTCATTACCACCAAACATTTTCTTCATCGTGATCAAATGTAGCCTCCTAAACTTTACAGTGGTTTTTATAGTCGAGTCTCCAACTGTTGGAACATGCTTCCACAGAGTGCAATATCCTCTGATAGCGTGACGCAGTTCAAAAGAAAACTAGATGAGTGCTGGCCATTCTTTTTCCCGGACCTGTTGTGAAGGTTTAGTTTAGATGGGTTTCCAAAGTACTTTCCTTGTGGTAAATTTAAGTTAGTCAACTTTTCATCTCTATTCGCCATTATTGTTAACTCTCTTAAATCCTATTCATTGCTTCTATTTTATTAACGAAGTTAGTCTTATCATCTGGAAGTATAGGTTATAGGACTCAAACCCTTATTAGTCTTATACTTAACCCTTGTTTCATGTCATTTCAATGGGAGGATAAACTTGTGTTTATCGGTGGTAGCTGTGAACTTGTTGTGTTCTGATGGCACTGGTGGCCTAAACTCCTCAGCCTTTATCTGATAGCCCTCATACTGACTCACAGAAGTGAAGAATCTCCTCTCATTATCGTCGCAGCGCTGGGCGCCATCAGAGGCTCACTGGTGCAAGAAACTAGACAATTTCTGGTTGAAGCCTTCCCGTCCTGGAAACTGAACTGAAGTGAACATTCTTTGTCATGCTCGTTTGACGTTTTTTTGATTGGAGGGCCTAAAGCAGAGTTTACAAGACGACGTTTGTTCACGCTAAAGCAAAAGTTTGGTGACAGCGATGAGTAAGCTGTGGACAATTTTGAAACACATACAGAACATTGAAACTGCAATTATCGTAAGTCAATTATTTTTCCATGGTTCCAAACTGGACTGCCAACAAGTGGTCTGAATGTTACACACTGATAGGGTTGATGATTGTTGGTCATACTGACAGCTGTCAACGAAGTCCGCAGCTGGCAAGAACGTAAACAAACAGTTGTAAGCTGGGGATGTTCAAAGCAATATATGAATAGTTGCGGTATAATGGTTTTTACTTATTACGAAGACAGGGTACACAGTGGATGGTTGACGCGCATGACCAGACATTATCGCAGAAACTGTAGAAAACAGACGAAAATGACTAACTGACGCACAGCACAAAAGTGTCGATAGCCACAAATCATCGCGTCAATTCAGCCAGTGAGAACACTGGTAAACTGTACGGCGTGTGTGCTACTCACATATTGACTATCACAAACACCCACTTCCAGCTAGCTACGGGCAATATAACGGTGTGGACTAACCCACGAAACGGTACTCATTGTTTGCTTGGCTGCGTGATCGCACGCCAGGGTAAAATTTGCGAAGAACGTACCATGCGAGTGATGCGCGTGGTTCAACGTGACACGAATCATAGGCTGGTTAGGACCACATTTTGATAATCTCTGCAAACCTGCTAAATGTGGATTATTCAGATAGTGGCGGAAACCAGTCTCTACTAGCCTTGAAAACTCAGGAACGGGGAGGGCATTTCAGCGTGCGATTGCGGTTCATCTCAAAGAAGCTCACGTATACATTACTGTAGTGACCAGCAATCGTGTGGCTTCTCTAAGGATCCCGGCTGCAACCGTGTTTTCCTGCTTGTTCTGTACGCATGATTCTTTATATGCATGCAATAGGAAGCCTGGTATAAACTCAGTGCCACTTTTGTCAGTCGTGCAACTAATTGCACGCAGCGAAAGCTTGCTCTTTTCCTAACGACTCATCTATTATTCTATCCATCGGGGTCGTTTAACTCGAACCTTTTCGAGCGTTGTTTAATGCACTCGAAGGTTCCACGCACTTTTCGCCTGGCGCATTTTTGAGTGCCGCCAAGTGAACTGTGGCCCATCTTGCGCTTATATTCTTTCTCCTCTTGGTTACTGCCGTTGGTCCAAGACTAGGCTAGAGCTAACTAATTATCATATTTCCAAACACTGCTGGAAATATACGGTTTGTTTCCAAACCTTACTGTCTTTTCTAGTTCGATACCTGTTGGGACCACATTTCGATTGCTCTTCAGAAGAGGCGTATTAAATTGTTAGTGGACGATGGTCTAGCGCATGCCCACTTGTCCACTACAAATTTATGAGCCCGAATAATAATCCACTTTCTTTCAGCACCTTTGTTTTGGTTAACTGCAACTTGGTGAACCCGAAAAATGATTTTATTTGGCGCTTTTCCTTCGGTCGCCATCATAAACTGGTGAACCTTATTAATGAGCATGTCTTTTCTGAACTTTTCACTCCTGCTTCACCATTACAATTTGGTGGTCACCTTCCCAACGCTTTTTTTCGGCGCAATTTTGCCTACACCCCTAACACAAATTGGTGAGCTTATTCCTTTCTTTTGGGTCTCTCATTCTATACGACGAGTGCCAATTTGAAAACCTCCATTCAGGCGCGTTCATCATTCGTCTTTACTGACGTTACCGATTTGATTAGGCGCGTCATTTATTGTCACTATTCCTAGGTTTTGTAGCGACCTGCTAGAACAGCCTGATTTTGATTGGTATTTTGTTGTACAATTTGACACCTCCTGATGAGGCACGTTTGTTTAGCAAAATTGTATATCCTATTTCCGCTAGTGTAGAAATTCTTCACTTTTCCGTTCCGCGCGCTACACACAGGACGCATGTTGGCTGTACATTTTCTCGCTTCTTGGTCGTGACAATACATAGAGTACTGCGCTGTTTGTTGTCTTCTGAATTATTGCCATTGAGTAACTCGTCAAATCTGGAGTGAGACTTTGTGGGACAGCACCCACAAACTGGTGAGCTCGACAATAGCATTTTCGCCGAAATTTGGTCCGCCATTTTTATTCCGTGATCCGGTGTATTATGTCCATGTATCTTCATCTCACGCCATTTGGTGGGTCAGTTCCTTGGTGTTAATTGTTTTACACGGCATTTTATTATTTTTATTGACCGTATATCAATTTTTGGTTATATGGTAGGTCTGACCAAATTTTCCTATTTATTCACCTACTCTATATTTTCCGTTTTTGCACATTACAAGCTACTGAGCGTTTACCATGTCTGGGGAAGATATTAAGCCTTTAGATTCGCATACTGTAGGTGCAGTTACACTAACAGTTCCTCCATTCTTGGAGATGGATCCTCTGCTGTGGTTTGTCTACCTTGAAGCCGAGTTTGTCAATAACCAAATTTCGTCTGACCAGGCGAAGTTCAGTCAGTTAGTATTCAGGCTTCCGATGGAATTCACCATGCAACTGCTTGACGTCCTCCTCACTCAATCCGCGGAACATCGCTATGATACCCTTAGGGAGGCCGTGATCAAGCGGGTAACCCCATCAGAGAAGACCCGCCTACAGTATCTTTTCAGCGGATCACAACTGGGTGACAAGCGTCAGTCTACGTTGCTCCGTGAAATGCAGCAATTTCTCCGTGGCTCTCACATGGATGAGTCACTATTGCGAGAGCTATAGATGCAGAGGCTGCTGGAGACAGCCCAAGTTATTGTGTTCGTAGCCCACTCACAACGGCTATCAGAGGCTGCTGAAATTGCCGACCAAGTGATCGAGCGCTTCCAACCGTTTCTGCACGATTACAATAATCCCAGGGTAAGTACTATTCCTACAACCTCAGCTACGGAACGACCTGTAGGTTCTTACTCAACCGAACTTGCAGAGGTCAACACCCTATGGGCAGAAGTAGCTGTCTTACGCAGAAACTTGGGCACTATGACTAATAGCCGTTCCCGAAGGCTACCCCCACGGCGTCGACGTAAATGTAGGTCACCCCGTCGACGCGACGCACAGCCTCGTAAAGGCTCCTGCTGGTACCATGAACGATATGGTACTAAAGTCATTGGGTTACAAACCTCTGTTCGTTTCCCTCAACGCTTCATGGAAACCGGATCGCCGACGCGTAATGGCGACGGACGTTGCCGGCGCATGCACTCCTAGTCGCCTTATGTTTGTTCGGGGTCTCTCCACAGGGACCGCATTCCTGGTGGACACAGGAGCGCAGGTTAGCCTAGTCCCACAGACCCTTTCCGAGGCGACACAGTCAGGCGCTCCTCATCTCCGTGCCGTCTACGGCACCGTTATCCAGACTTTCGGTCAACGTTCTTTAACATTATACTTAGGTGTCCGACGAAACTTTCATTGGATTTTCTTTGTCGCTGCTGTTCTGTTTGCCATTATCGGTATCGATTTTCCCCGGCATTTCGACATATTAGTCGATACGCGACGCCGGAAACTAATAGATGCCGTTGCACACCTGAGCATTAACGGTAATCGCACGACCATCGCAGCTATCAGTCCTGTTTATGCGACACCGACTGCTCCACCGTCTTTCGCGGGACTTTTTCAACAGTTCCCCCAACTATTTCGGGCATCGAACGCCGTGCCTGCTGTGACATCCAACGTCACACACCACATAAGAACCAAAGGCCCGCCCGTATCGGCTAGACGTCGCAGGTCGGCCCTTGAAAAACTTAAAGTCGCTAAGGCATAGTTCGAACACATGTTGGAACTCGGGATCATTCGCCCTTCCGACAGTTCTTGGGCCTCACCGTTGCACCTGGTTCCCAAGAAATCAGGAGACTGACGTCCTTGCGGTGACTACCGCGGTCTTAATAGAGTGACAGTCCCTGATAAGTATCCTATTCCACACATGCAGGATCTTACGACCTGCCTCTCGGGCAAAAATATCTTCAGCAGAATGGATTTAGTCCGCGCCTATCACCAAATTCCAGTGGTGGCGGAAGACATACCCAAGACCGCTGTCATAACTCCATTTGGTCTATTCGAGTTCTTGCGAATGCCATTTAGATTGACCAATGCTGCCCAGACTTTGCGACGCTTCATGCACGAAGTCACCCGCGGTATGGACTTCGTCTATCCTTACCTCGACGATATCTTGGTTGCTAGCTCTTCTGAAGAGGAGCAGCTTTTGCATCTACGTAGTTTGTCCGAACGACAGACTAGCTACGGTATTCCAGTCAACCCGACGAAATGCGAACTGGGCAAGTCGACCACAGAGTTTCTAGGCCACCGAATTTCAGCCGACGGAATTGCTGCTCTTCCTTCCAAAGTTCGGGCTATCTGGAATTGTCCTGAGCCGTCTTCTTTTAAGCAGCTTTGTAGATTTTGTGGCCTGGTAAATTACTATCGTCGATTCATCCCTCGCCACGCACACATTATGTAGCCGATGACTGACCTCCTTCGTGGTGGCGATCGTAAACTGTCATTTACTGATTCAGCGCGTGCAGCCTTTAGAGGGCTTGAAGAGGCTATCTCCAAAATAGCCCTGTTAGCTCATCCAGACCTTAGCGCTCTGTTGTCGATAGTAACCGACGCTTCCCATACTGCTGTTGGCACCGTGCTACAACAGTACGTTGGAAGCAGTTGGCAACCCCTCGCATTCTTTTCGAAACGGTTGCACCCCGCCGAGACTCGATACAGTACTTTTGGGCGATAATTGCTAGCCATCTATCCTGCTATACGCCACTTTTGGCATTCTGTTGAAGACCGACGGTTCACGGTCTAAACCGACCATAAACTATTGGTGTATTCTTTGAGCTCTTCGTCCAACAGGTATTCCCCCAGGGAAATCAAGCACCTGGACTATATCTCTCAGTTTACGACCGATATACGGCATGTCTCGGGTGTCCTTAATCCTGTCGCTGATGCCCTCTCACGGGTATACCAGGTGATTAGTTTTACGCCTATTTCTCTTGATTTGGCTGCAATGGTCGCTGCGCAAACAGGCGATCTCGAGATACAGCAACTCCGCCAACTTAGCTCTCTCAAAATACAGCCTGTTCCATTAACTTCCTCCGAGGGCACCATCCTGTGCGATGTTTCACAAACCGTACCTAGGCACGTAGTGCCCTTATCGTTTCGTCGTGCAGTGTTCAACGCACTGCATAACCCATCGCACCCTGGCATATGTGTTTCAGTGAAGCTTATCACTGAACGGTTTGTATGGCCGAAAGTGAATCACGACTTCCGAAATTGGGCTCGATGCTGTTCGGAATGCCAACGTTCTAAGGTTCATAGGCATACCAAGAGTCCCATCGGTATCTTCCCGGCACCTGACGCACGTCTTCATCACGTGCACGTCGACCTCGTTGGACCGCTACCGCCCTCCAACGGTTTCACTTTCCCCTTGACTTGTGTCGACCGTTTTACTAGGTAGCCAGAAGCAATCCCACTTCCTGATTGCTCTTCCGAAACGGTGGCTCGCGCCTTTTTGGGACGTTGGGTAGCCCAATTTGGTTGTCCTGCTGTAGTGACTACAGATCGTGGTTCCCATTTCGAGGGATCTTTCACAAATCTCCTTAATACCCTCGGGTGCAGGCATATACTCACTACTGCTTATCATCCAGAATCCAACGGGATGGTGGAATGTTTTCACCGTCATTTGAAGGCAGCCCTCAGTGTGCAGTCAAACCCTTCCTGGCAAGAGGCTTTACCGCTTGTTCTTCTTAAGTTGCGGAATACCGTCAAGATTGACTTGAAGGCCACACCGGCTCAACTTGTCTATGGTTGCACCCTACGATTGCCCGACGAACTAGTGTCTCCTTTGGCAACCAAAACTGTCGATTATGGAAAGAATGTAGCACGCCTGGCGAACCACATGCGGCGGTTACGTCCAGTGCAACCACAAGAGCGTTCGTCACCCGTGCATTTGCACGAGAAGCTTTCTTCCTGCTCTTACGTCTTCATACGCGCAGACGGGTCACGCAAGCCTCTGCAACAGCCGTATACAAGCCCTTTGCGCGTGTTACAACGAGCCAAAAAATCTTTCACCATCGAGCATGTCGACAAACGCGAGGTCGTCTCAATTAATCGAATTAAACCGGCGTTCATCGAAGAGGATGAGCCTAGTGTCGTGTCTACACCTGCACCTCCGTCGTCTCATTCTGAACTCACGTCAAACACACCTGATTGCAGTCCCACACCTTCCTCCGTACTGCATGACCGACACGGTAGACGCGTACGAAAGCCTGTAAGGTTTACTGAATATGTTAGCGTTTTCTACATATAATATACTCAGTCGTGTCACCTTGTGGAGAACCTACCGCTTCTGTGTCGCATTACTTTTATTAACTTTTGCAAAATGGTTGTTGATCGAACAAATAAATTGAGTCTGGAACGCCTTCACAAGTCTTTGGAGAAATCAGAAGATGAACCATGTCCTCGAGATCCCAGT
>JTDE01000552.1:133770-147458 GCA_014338405.1 Paragonimus skrjabini miyazakii | reverse complement strand
ACGGAAGAACGCACGATAATTAAAACGAAGGTTTAGAGCGCTGATTCCGTATATTACTACCAACCGTGGAACATGGATGGTACAGAGGATGCACGTCCAGCTGACAAGGAGTGGAGCAAGCTGTGTTCTTAGCTCCGTGACAAAAATAAAGCATTAACATGAACTGAGCGGAACACATAAACGCTTGCACAGAATGACCGACGGGGTAGGAAGGCGGTCCGACTGCGTGTGAGCGCTTGGATGTTATATCGGGGTCTTCCTCGTGAATTGGCCTGTAGGCCTGGCTAACATGGTGTCGGTAAGAAAAGAGATCGCAGCCCATCAGACCCGTTTGGAGGCCCCTAGTTTAGTCAATCACGGATTTGGGTATGGGCACTTTTTTCTCACAAATCTTCTCCCTTCGGAGGAGAACTGGGAGGAAACAGTGGATCAGGAACATACTGCGGATGTAGTTCTCATCGACTTTAGTATGGCTCTCGAATAGCTGCCTCATCAGAAGTTGTGAACGAGACTACGTTCTTTCGAACTGAGTGGGATGGTGATACGGTGTATGTCTTTGCTCTTGTGGGGCGGAAAGATATATGTGCGCGTGTAGAAATGAACAATCCCTCCGACACAGTGATGAGAAGGCCATTGCGAAGTTCAGTTTGGGGGCATTTTCTTTTCGTTCTACGTAAATGAGCTTCCTGATTTCCCCAAATGTATTCGCTGACGTTTGCAGATGATCTCAGGATGTGGCATACCATAGGTGCTCAAGAGGTTCAAAGATCCTGCAAAGAGCATTAAACCAAATTTCAAGGTTGTCAATGAACTGTCTGCTGTCAATAAATCATGCAAAGTGCACAGTATCATGTACCCGTTCTTACGCTACTACAACGCTCACGTGCACTCTTGACAAAACGGATATGCTTTTTGAGTCAACAGATGGATCTCAGTTTCATTGTCTCCAACGACTGCAAGGTCGGCAATCGAGGGCACCAGGCTGTCAACAAAATATCATGGTGCGCTGTGGATGGTTAGTCGAGTTTTCGAGATTCGGGCGGAGGATTAGTTTTGTACGCTACTTTCTTGCACTTGTGAGACCTCACCTTGAACACTGCGTCCAGGCGAACCCGTCGCGTTTAATGCTTGATAAGGTGGTATTGGGGAGGACAACGCATTTGGGTACTCTACCGGTGTAAGGTGTGAAAGGAACGTCACATTCACAGACACTCGACAGACTGAGCATATATTCACTGCTTTATCCATGACTGCGAATTAACCGAACATTTATCTAGCCTGCATTAGCCCGCCGCATTTGTCATCAAGCTCTCTGGACTGTTTGTGCCACCACGGTTTCAGGCTTTCTCTGGACATTTTCTAAAATTGAACATATTTCGGTCTGCTCATGTGAGGGCTGAAATCCATTTATCTTGCGCGTCATATACCACAGGAGTGCTCTCCCAGTAGATATAGTTCTTGTGCAGTCGTTTGAAGATTTTGGGCGCAATTTGGATGCTCTTAGATTGCAATTTGATCTTTTTCCAGTATTATCAAAAATATACAGTGGGGCGCTGCTAATAAAATGTTATTTATTGTAGACGCTATGGTGTGCGTGAGTGTGAAGTTAACGTTTTCCATAACCGTGTGCAGATTAGCAAACAGTTAGATTTCCTCTGCTTTTACATGTGACAGATAAGGTCAACATTTGACGTTCATTTTTCTTCTGTCGGTTTTCTGCAGATCATGCGACTCGCACTACTTTGGTCTCATGGAAATCCTGTGGTGAAATGTGAGAATATATGAATTTCTTTTGATTAAAGTTTTTGTATTCGTTATCATGTGTGATTCACTTTCGAAATATTCAGGTGCTCATCTCGAGGAACAAGACCAACATGATGTCATCATAGGTCGCTGTTTCATGCGTATCTCCGCAATCTTGCGATATCGATCGCCACCATAATAAAAGGTCCTGTAGCGAATCGTGGAAATTGCAGTGAAGCAATATATGTGTTGTAAAATGTTTCCATTCATCTGGTCACTTTTTTCCTCCATCATTCTGACGTTTCATGTGCATTTCAGCGAATTCCATTTTTCTGTATCCAATGCTGACCGCACTTTGTCAGCTACGCGTAGTTTTCTGAACCTTCAAACTTAAGCCATTCAAAACGTAAAATTACGTGGATTGGCGCCAAAAACATATTTTTTTCTGGAATAACTCTCACACACAATGTCTGTGAAGACTTCATTTGTCGATTGTGACGGTGGCCAAACTTCTGTGCTTAAAAAGCTTTCAGTCATCATTTCCGTTGTCTTTTTGAGTTGCTGGAACCATAAGTGTGTCGTAAGTTGATTGTTAAAAACACTGCCCATTTAGTGATTCTGAGAACAATTCTATAATTGTGTTCTTTCTCAGATTGTTTTGAAATGCAGCGACGACCTCTACGCCTCGAATCATATTGTATCATTTTACCGTATATCATAAGGACACACCTATGAGGGAGAAAGACATCACCTGAATGGGATACTTGTAAAAGGAACACTGATTTTGGGCACGACGTTTTATCCCGTAACTCTCTCAAACAAACATTCGTTTCCAATTCAATGTTATTCTGCATTTAGACCTTATTATGATTACCTATTATATACGCTGGGTATGGCACTGAAAACAAATGGTATGACGTGAACTGGGCGCGTATTTTAAGATCTCTTTGTCATTTTGATTGTTTGTACTTTACAACAAATTAGTTGACGCTGCTTGGTTACAGAGGTAGTTAAATGTGGCGGGAGTTACTACAATCCGTTAAGGTGGTACCTGAGTGGGTGCTTCGGACTGCTGGTTGTCCTCGCCGGAGTCAGTCAAAAAAACAAAATTGCACGCCATGTTCCAAATCACGAACTCCAACAACACGGGGTTATGTAAAGAATTCACCGAAAGCCTATCTCTGATTTCTCTGTAAAACCACTAGATACTTGGATGAAATGGAGATGACGTTTGGGTGCGCTAGTGGGACGGTGAAAAAAGTGTTCTTTCGTTAAATCACCCAACGCGGTTAGAGCTGTAAACATCCATGCATCCTGTAAACTTTATTTTGTGTAATAAGTTCTTCTTGCTAAGTTGGTAGTTGTTTATACGCACCAGTGTGAAATTCTTACCTTAGTAAGAAACTAGCATCAAAAAAGCAGCGGTTTCGGCGGATCTGGAACAGCAACAGAAACAATGCGCCAGAATACGAGAAGCACTCCACAAACCGGGATGCCAAGTAACGCCGAGGGTATAGAAAGTTCACATTTTTAACAGTCAATCCAAAGGATCATCAATGTACCGATTGTCTGGCTCACTCATATGAAAATCAGACCTAACCCTATCCCTCCCAACTCTATATCTCTGTACAGTCTATTCCTCTTGCCTCTGACGGTAAATTCTATCTTGATCCATTGGTTTGCTACAAGTTGCTACAAGTTGTTAGTCGTGCGAATAGTCAGTTGCCGCTTGTTGTATTCTGCTTCAATGGTATGTGTATTACCTCCTTGGAGCTCGGTTCGTCTCCGTTGTTTTAGGGCCCATTGACTGCTTAGGAGAGCTCCCTTGAATATGAGTATCATATGATTATAGTTTATCTAACCTTTTCGGCAACATAATGGAATCCATTGTCTGGAAACGATCTGTCGGTCAAAATTATTGAGGCTGCTTAATTATCCACCCTGTTAATTTGTTCAGTGATATCGTAGCTTTGTGATCTAATCTTCTTTTGATTATTTGGGATCGTTAGTTTGTCGCCATGAGTTGCTCAGCGTTTTCGTAGAAGATAGTACAATACCCAACACTGATCTTCAGCCTTTGATGATATATGCCAATTCCAAGAAATGACTTGTCCTGGATGGTCAGTTTAATTCAGTCGAACAAGTCAAATGTGTTATTGATTTCGGTCCACGCTCTGATTCCTGTGTCAGCTGCAACGGTTTTAGGAGTGTTCAGGCTGGGTTCGCATTGCTAGGAGCCAAGCTGAAAGAAAGGCAACTTAGGGAGGAATTTGAACCACACGTAGTTTCACTGCTAGCCAAATCAATAGTAGAAGAGACTAGGTTAAACGCCATGCTAACCGGCGGGGATGAAGATAGCAGCTATGAGCACGTGAAAGCAGAAAACAGTCATGACAGAAGTGAGCGATACATTCACATCCATAAGTGTCTTGATGATTATGGGGCGCGCTTAAATCCGACGACGGTCCGCGCTGAAGAACCAGTGGTGACTTTGTCGTGTGCAGAATTGGGCGGTGCATTAGCTTCACTGTTTGCGAACTTGGTACTACCGAAGGTTAAACTTGTTTTTTGACGGCAACTGCATGATGTATTTGAAACTTATGCGGCAGTTCGAGAATAATGTTGAATCTAAGGTGTCAGATGACGGGCACGAACTTCTTTACCTGATTTGCTACTTCAAGGGTCCAGGTGGAGAGTCGATAAGCGGATTCGCTATGTTAGAACCCAGCGATAGTTGTCGCAGACAATTTTATTTTGTCGCCAGATCTATGATAAATGGGCTGCAACCCAACAGAAAATGTTCGGTCTACGGTATTGAAACCTTATCGCCGCTGTCCAAACAGATTTGGAACTGTTCCATTGCAGTGAGTCAAATGAACTGTATGGTCGGTCTCAACTCGGTGAGAGCACTTGAGTGCCTCGCGAGAACCCTACCCTAGCATCTATATCATAATTAAGCGGAAGCTGCGAATCGTGTGGCGCGAGAACCATCCTTTAATGAACCGATCGGGTTTATCCCGCGTTGTGCCAGGACCTCGCGTAGCAGATATGGCTAGGTGGTCAATAAAGGTTAACGGACAGACTCGAGGACAACGCATTCGTCTGGAAGCAGCCGTCAAGATGCGGAAAGAGGTCTTCTTTGAGTTATCTAGCCTTTACTTTAGCCAAGATCAGGCAAAGGACCCTCGTGGCAGTTGTGCCTTGTGCTCTCAGAAGCACGTCCTCCAGGCGTGTGATTTCTTGATTACCATGGAGGTGCTTGTGAGATGGAACAGCTTGCGACGACTTGTTTCCCTCAAGATATATCACCGTGCTTCAGACTGCAGGGTTAAGTTGCATTGCGGCGTGGACGGCTAGGGTGGACACCATCATAGCCTATCGCACCTCACGAGTACAGAGCTGTAGCTGTAGAAGATGGTAAACATTGGGTTGCCTGCAACATGGTTAGTACAGTTAAAAGATATGCTAGACTGGGTATGGTGCCGGTGAAACTTGACTCGATACATGGTCTGGTGTGAACGCATGAATTTTAGGCCCTGGATCGGATAAAGAGGACCCATTCTAGTGGATCGGCGTATCAGGCACTCTGTCCACTCCGTCAGTCATAATTGTGAACAGGTTAACCACCATATACTGCAAGAATATCCGCCTGAGAATTGTTTCTTTGGATAGGCAAGCGATAATCGACACGAACATCGATTAGTCAGTGACCGATCTATTCATACCACCTAATCCGTCGATGGAACAGGAGGCCCAAAAATGGTCCCGCCAGGAAGATCTTCCATTCGACGAGATACACGACGCAGAATTGACTATCCTTATTGTCGTGGACTTGCCTGAGGCTCATTGGGTCATGGACCAGAAACCCGAGAAGCGCAGGAAACCCCACACAGTCAAATTGTTACTTGACTGGGTTCTCAGCAGCTTCCTCCAAATAAAGCTACGAGGTTGCGTCAATGAATTGCGTCTGTCATGGGAGAAGTAATCCGAAAAAAAGGGTCAAAAAGTCGCATAATAAAGAGTTCGGTGGTATCGTGACGTCCGAACCATCCATATCGCGAGATCTCGCAGTCATATCGATCATGCGTGATTCAGTGGAGCTAGTTGACGGGTGGTATGAATTTCTTTCCCCCATGGTAGAATGAGGCGATGTTTTGGGACAATGATCAAGCACTAGCTTCACAAAAATTGTCAATCCTGCACAGAAGATCTCTACAGAATGAAACCTTGCGTCTGTAGTACAACGCGGCCGTTAGCAATCAGACTGGAGAAGGTTACGTGGAATATGGTCTTGAATACCGGCCTGAGTCAAGTTTTCCCAGACTGTGGTATCTACCACATCATTCCCTGGAAAGTCGAATTAATTACGAGTTGCCTTTGACCTTGCAGCCAATATTCAGGGTCGCTTACCGAAAAGTGGACCTTCCCAAGAGCAGGATATGACCGCTAAGCTGGTAGGCGTGTTACATCGTTTTCGTGCAGGACCTCTCGCTGCTGCAGTAGACATTGAGGAAGTGTTCTTGCAAGTGAACATACCTGAGAAGGACCACAGAATGGTGCGCTTCCTTTGGCGGATGGATGGCAATTTGAACGTGCACCCCGCGAAGCATCATGTGAGAGCACATCCACTCGGAGCTAAATCATCTCCGCTCCGCACTAACGTCGCCCAAACGCAAACACCGACGATTATGATAACCTTTTTACAACGCGGTGAAAAAAGCAGTGACAGTAATTTCTACGTCAACGGTTGCTTCATGTTACTGCTAGATGTTGGTGAAGCGAGTTGGTGATCTGCTTCTTAAGGGAGGTTTTTGACGAAGGTAGTGGGTCTCGAACGGTAGAGAAGTCTTGAGCACCATCCCAACCTTGGAGTGCACTGATCCTGTGTGCTAGATCCAGGCTAGACCCTTATTATTTGGACGTACCGTGGTTGTTCAGTGGGCTGCAGAAACCGTTTGTTCTGTGGTGAGTTTCTCCTTACGAGACAAACCAATCACCAGAGCATGCTTCTATCACGCCTGTTCACTTTATACGGTCCTTTAGCGTTTGTCTCGTTATGCTTATTGCCAGGGAAACCTTTACTGTTAGCACTGTGTCACGATTGTTTGGGTTAGAACAAACCCGTCAATGTCAGTGGCTAATGTAAGTTGGAATATTGGTAAAACAACCCGCGGAATCTGAGCGATCTGCATGTTTTCCGTTGTGTTTGACCTAGTTAAACTGTCGGTCCGTACGGTGCGGAATCACACATCTCTTGTGATGCATCTGAAGTTGATTATGGCGCCGGGACTTATAGCTGCTTCTGCACGGCATTACAGGAGGTGCGGTTCATCACTCTTGTTTCGTGAGTTCACAATGCCTCCACGGAAAGTTAGTTCTTTTCCCCGACTGGAAGTCTTTGTTGCTGTTCTGGTGGTCAGTGTTTACAAACCATTCACTATTAACTTGGAACCAAGGTTTAAACGCGTATATTTTTGGACAGACTCCATAGTCGTTTTCTATTACATCGCCATCGTCTCTAATAGGTTAAGTACTTTCGTTGCAAACCAATAGTTCGACATCATCCGGGTATTGGCGACACGCGCGTTTGGAGGGTGATCCAGTAGATAGCGCTTCTCTTGGGGTACGCAACCACGGTGAGAGACGGTTCCACACCAGCGATCAGTCTGGAGGCAGAATCATGCGAGAGTTACTCATCCATGCGTAGGTAGAACAGTAATACCTCGGAGCAGAACTCGATGGAGTTGCTCGGGAGGCCGCTATTCTTCTTGTATGCAGCTCTACACTTTCCAGAATAAACTGTAAAAGCTACACGGCCCTCCCGTTTTTGTACAGGGTTGGAACGGCTTCATGTGTGATCATGTTTATTTACCTCTTGGTTGTTTAACATCCTGCTGCATCACGAATACGTCATCCAGTGATTACTCGCTAGCTTTACGGAAGTGATTATAAAGGATGCATGTTTAGTATTGATTTCACTTCCTGCGTGGAGATCACGACAGATTGCTAACAGTTCACCGCCATGTATGGAGACTTCGCTGTCACAAACGAGTTGGGTTACCACCGTTTGGACGAAATGAGTAAGCCATTCAGTGTCCATCTGCCCGGGATTCAACACTTACTATCACTACGGTTGTGAAATGATGCTTACGCTGATAGTAGGAGTCCTGTTTTCTCGTTGTTTCAGTGGATAAAAGTGCATTCGGGCGTTCACAAGTGAGCGACTTATGAAGCGCAACTGAAGACAGTGGCAAGGTTTACGTCAAATGGGGCTTGACGGAGGTAGTCGGTCTGCGAGTCTGAAAAGAAAAAGCGACTTCTGCTGAGGCTAGCTAGCTTCCGCGATTTCGATGCATTTGAGTTTTTCTACTTGCGTTCGAGGGGATGCGCATGTCTTTAGTGTTGACCAAGACCAATCTTGATCGCAAGGTTGCTCTGGAATTTGGCGCGGGCAGACATTGTGCGAGGGTGAACGTCTACCTCCTGTACTACACAATCCTTGTATCAATGCGCCGACAAACCGCCGGTATATTTACACAACTGGCGATATTGTGTATGCGGCTACCCCACTTCGACCTTCGTGTATTTCTATGGATGTCGACACGAAGGCGCCGGTGGAGGTAACGTTTTTGTGGTCAGTCGTAACAAGTACATTGAAACCAGGTGAAATGGATGGCTAAATCTGGAGCTGCTGAACTCCGGGAGAGTTAAAGTTTGCACTGCGATTGCCCAGTCAACACTGTCAAAAAGGTGGTTCAGTGCGCCGACTACTACCCCTACTAGTTATCGTTTATCCAGGACAGCAGTTTAAATAACTTCATTCAAAGAAAAGGCGGGCGATACCATTTGAAATAAAGATAAATGTAAGGCAAGTCGTCTTTCAGCTGTATGGCACTGCGCGGTTGATAACACTGGAAAGTTGACATGTCCCTCCACAGGAGTTGCTAACTTCGGCAAATTCGATCATCAAGTGTTCCTTGTGCAACATGTTAAAAAATTAAAAACCAACAAGATCAGTGTCTTTCGAAATCAAACGCTCATCCAGGCACCAGAGTGCCCACGTATCGGGACGGTAAAATGTCCTTCACAGTGAGACAACCGTTAGAAAGGTGGTTAACGCCAACGCCAGTTCCCCCGCATAAGTGTATCGTAGATTTTCAGGGAACAAGGAGTGGTCAGTAAACATATGTCAGTGACTGCAAATGCTAATGCCGAGGCTGACACTGCAACCTTAACCAATGCCGTTACAAATGTTGGTAGCACTGTCGTCGCAATTGCCGCTGCTACTACTTATGTCGCCATCATTAGGACCACTACGACTACTATTGTCAGTCAGTGAAATCATACCAGATCTCCTACGTCTAAATCACCCCTGTGTTGCGCCGACCCCGAAAATGTTACGTGCTTCCGGAAAACTGTCTTCCTCCGGGTGGCGCAGTTATCACACGGCAGCCCAGCCGATCATTGGTCGAAATCAGACCTCAGTGGTGCCACCGCAACATCAATGTCACCTGAGTCAGATCAATCTCAGGGCCACATAAAATGATGGCCGGATAACCAAAATACAAAATAACGGCCATCCAACGGGACGAGCGAGTAAAGTAGTTGAAGAACTCATAGTTGAATCCTTCAGCTCAACTGGGTGATCAGTTCGTACGACAAACTAAGTTGGCGAACCTGTCTTTAGGGGAGAAAGTTGTGGTAATCACAGCTTATGAACGACAGCATATCACAGCCGTGTGGCTATCGACGGGAACGAAATAACTACAGTCAATCAACAGTGTCCCAATAACCTTGCTGTCATTGGCCCGACAACTGTCAAACAAGGAAAGCGTCCGCAATTAAAGCACTAGAAGAATGTAGGATGACTGACACCTATCTACCTCACATTCAATAACGCTGCACACCATCGCCTAAAAGTTTGCCCGTAATCCGAAATAGGCGAAATGTGTAACAGTATTTACGTGTGCCGATCCCCTCCGTCTACTTTATTGAGGGTAGCACTGAACCCGAGCTGGTTCGTTTCTACTTGTCGGTTCTTTTGGTTTAACTACAACAAAAGGTGAGACCGGTGTTCAGGTAGACGAAGTCTAATGATCAGATGCAAAACGTGAATTGAAATAGCAGGGGAAGATTTGATAAATATTCGTCATCAAAATCGCACGGATTTTTGATGAAAGCTGGAAGCCAGAGGAAAAGGCTTTACGCTAATCAAACTGTGTCTGAAAATGCATGCTTTTTTCATCCCCCCTTAGGTTTTTCGGTGATCATATACCTGGACGATGTACAGGAAATAGTGGCGGAATGGACTACCGATACTAGTTTTGTTTACTTGTACACTTCATGTTGTCGTGTCCTTGTTTTGTTTGTGTTGCTGAATAATTCTTTCCCACTAATACTTGTCCTCAGTTAGATGGTTGTGGATACGGCTTCCAACTCACCACTTCTGCTGCTAACTTCCTTACAATCTTTTTCAGCACGTTAACGCTCTGTCGCCCGTACAGCGAATTGATATTGATTACGTCAACCTTCCAATCGCAGAATATAACATAAGTGAACCCTCGAATGGTCCACTGCAAACTAGCACGAAGGGCGAGAAGCACTTAAAAAATAAACACCAGTAATGGATCATGCATATTCACACTCCATACACACAAAATCAGCCTCTAACACGCTGATCACGCGTAGCTATCTCCGCAAAAGCGACAGCCGTATCCAAATAATTCCGTGAGTAAGTTCATATAAAGTCTCTTATTACAAGCTTATATTGAAGCACGCGTACGGAACCAATGAGTGAAAGTGGTCCGTTGCAACCGGGGTCTTCAAATAAACCACACGACCGTTGGCCATTTCAAAACGAGCACAAAACAGTAAGGTTGTTCCCTGCCGTTCCTATGATGTACGTTTGGTCACTCGTACACGGCAATGGCACATCATGCTTTCGTGTCCATCGGCCAGAAGCTTAACGTTGCTGGCTTTCCCTGCATTAGTCTTTTTTCATAAACACGATACGAAATCGTGTAATGTGAATTTCTTTCTAAAATTGGCTCTTTATTTAACTTTTGTTACACAATCCCAACAGGAACGAATCAGAAAGCCCCAGTTGGGTCAACAGTGAACCGTACATTTCGACCCTTATTAAAAGAGAAAAATGTGACTGATTCTGGTTCACACTGCGATTGGCGACGATAATCATGGCTTGAACAAGACGGAAGGAAACGTGAATGAAGAAAACCCACAGAAGCGTGACTCTTGAAAAACCTATCTGCTTTCTAGAACAACAGTCTCGTTGAGTTCATTCAAGCGATCCCATTAGCAGCTCAAACAAAACTGATCAAGCAAACAAGACTAAGAGATTAATCAGAAAAACATAGAATCACTTGCATAGAAAACCACGGCACACTGGATTGAAATGACGCCCAGTTTGAAACAACTGTAGTAACAGGGGAAGCGCATTTCCTTTTGAACACGCGAAAATTCAAATTAATAATATGTAACGCATCGTGCTACCGTGTTGTTGGCGCCACCTTTGTTTTCAATTGCGTAAGTCGTGTGCATGTCTTACTGGGCCTTTGGCTGAAGCTTGTTTTTATTGTCTTCTTTCACAGGACTATCGTTTGAACCCTCACTCTAGAAGAACGCTGTCCCCCGGTGTCTCCACGTTGCTCAAAGTTAGTTTACGATTGTAACTGGTACACGAAGCCAGAAAGTCTGGCTTGCCTGTTACAAATATACCGGGTGACCTTCAAACGCAATTTTCCCATTGGGCAATTTGCCCTCCTAGATCGAGGTGGAGAAATGCACGTTGGTGTACATATGTACACCAACGTGCATATATATATGAATGTACCAAAAGATTCCGAATTAAAAATAACGCATATGTACATAAGTGATACACGTAGCAGTGTGATTCCCCTTATATAAATTCGTTTTCTACATATATAATATATGTATACGTACATATATTATATATACTTGAAACTAAAAGAAATTTTTGTATGAAGTCACACAACCCCATATATGAATACATATGAATATGTATACGTATAAAAACTTATACTTACACAGAAATGTGTGGTATATATTCGTTTACATGGGCACAAATATGTGAGTATATATGGATTCATATATATATAATTTATATTTATCATTCTTCCCATTTTACTAACACTTCAGGTCACTTTCATTCCATCGGAGTTTCCCAATAATTCCTGTGCGAAAGGAAACCCACTCCCAGTAACAGGCGGATAGGTAAACCAAAGTATAAAACCTGGAGGCGGAAAAATATAACTTATCACTAAAATCCTCGGGAAAATTACACAGTCTGGGTTTTAGTGTTTGAGCTGCACACACAACCAGTTGTTAGATCCGCAAGTATACTTCCGATCTTTTGGTCATCTATGATTTTATTCCATGTCAGGCACCATTTTGTGTGTTTCGAAAGCATACTGAATTGGTGCACCTACGCAGTAAAATATTGATCCTTACGTATGCCTTGTAATAAATAAGAATATGAAGCTTTCTAGACTGATGTCTAAAGATGGGAAATTTTGTTCTTCTTACCCCGCGAAGTTTGAGTATTGTGAGTATGAATTTCTGTCCGCGTTGTTTTGTTGACATTTGACCGCCTCCTTAACATAAAGACTGAGAATTATGAATTGACCTATTCTTATTCGCTTAATCGCCCCGGTGATTATGAAAAGGTCTAACCGTGAATCTTGTGTAAAGTTTGTATGCGCGAGGGACCATGTAATGCAGTGCTTGCTCTGCGACACATGGTTTCACACCTCATGTCTGGACATTTAAGAAAAGGTTTACAAAATGTTGACAACAACAAAGCTGGACTGCATCCACCTCGTTTGTTTCTATTGCAGAACCGCTAAGCAGGTTCCTTGTTCTGAAACTAGTGCAGTGAAACAGATGTGTGAACTACAATAATTCTCGATATAAAAATAATGGGTGAAGTCAAGGACCGGACTCACTAAAGATTGGCAAAGTTCGTGGGGCGTCCAATGATGCTGGAAAGTATTCGGATTGTTCCAGGTGTAGTGGTCAGGACTAGTTACTGAGTAGACTAGGTAAATGCGAGTGTACCTCACTAGGCTATCTATGATAACAAAATGAACGAATGAGACAAAATAGTTATAAAGTTCCAGCAAGTTATGGTAATCAAAAGGGTTTGACGCACAGGAAAGTGTTCACAAGTGTTCCAGATGACCACCACGATATTCCAAATTACCAGTATCCGGAAGTGAGTGATACCACAAAGTTGCCGTTGACTGCTGAAGCGCGATCAGGGATGCGACGATGTTCGCAGTACAACGGAGCTAAAAGAATTGGATGATAGATCCGTGTAGTATCGTCAAACGATTGCGCAACGGAGAGAAGAGCAGACTGACGTGAACAAAATTTGTATTGAATTGCAAGGTCACTTTTTATCAATTTCAACAAAATGCAAAGGTGATACGAAAAGATGTTGTACAGCAAATGAAGCATCGTTTGCAAACAAAAATAAGCAAATCTCTACAGTACTCCTCCACCAGAGCATTCGTGGAGGATAAATGCTCGATTATTGTCTGATAAGCGAAAATGAGTGACATGAAAGTTATCAACGAAAATGGGCTGGTAAAGTAACATGCCAGCCGGAGCGCGTGGTTGGACGGAGTGGGGACGGGTGGGGAAAAGGTGATCGTATAGTATGAGTCTGTTCGGTGGGCGGATGTGGAGAATGTGCTCTCTTGTCTGTAGTGTCAGTTGTGGGTGAGGAGTCTAATGTGTGTGGAGTGAAAGGGATGGATGCTTCAGGATTCTGCGGTTCGGCAACATGAGTAAATGGTTGAGAGTGAGATTCCTGATGAGTGTCAACGTAGGCAGGTTTGAGACGATCAATGCTCACAGTAACGTGCTTTCTAGAACGTTCGATGGTGAAGACCTTGTCCGTTCGA
>JTDE01000552.1:111998-129697 GCA_014338405.1 Paragonimus skrjabini miyazakii | reverse complement strand
TTTTATCAACTTCAACAAAATGCAAAGGTGATACGAAAAGATGTTGTACAGCAAATGAAGCATCGTTTGCAAACAAAAATAAGCAAATCTCTACACAAGCATAGCTGAGGATGCGAAGTAACAGAGCTGAAAGTTAATCCAATAAATAGAATGTTTTAAACTGGATAGTAACCACTGGCGTCGTAGGAAGAACCAGCAAGCGCGTGTAGCAGAGTTTATTCGAAAACGTGTTGTGTTGTTGTTTTTACTCAAGTCAAACAAAAATGTACAATGTTGTCTGATGCAGCAGTTACGCAATGTTAGCAAAATGAAGTACAAAATAATGAAATCTCTACACTAGCACCCCACCAGTGGGTGTGACATCCTCTGAGCCACGGGCTGTAGCCATTAAACTTTAGGAGCAAAGTCAAAGAGGGTTACCTCGCTTGCTCCGAAAACGCTCATGCCCATTACTTTTGACAACCCGCCAACAACGTGCAAGCAAAAGCGGCCGGATTCCGGGTTTCTGCGCTCGGCACTACCTAAGAATCCCAGTCCTGCTGTTCGGGATAGCCACGTTAATAACGATGTAATTTTGGCGAAATTCCTCAAGGGCGCCAACACCGTTGCACCTAAACGGTTGGGCCCATCTGCTGGGGAGGATTCTGTAATTGTTCAGAATCTTCCGGAATTTGCCCCACCTGCTTAAAGCTCTTTGACGAGCGCAATCGAGAGCTCTGAGCGAGTCTTTGCACTAAAATGGGCGTAAATCTAAGTGTCGCCAACTCTATCACGAGGTTGGCGAGGAAATTGGATTCCCCACTTGCTGACAAACCTCGGTTAGCAAGGATTGTGCTTTCGTCTAATTTGGGTGAAGACGTTCTTCTAGCGGAACATAAGCTTCTCAATGACTCTTGGGTCCGAGTATACCCCGATATACCATGGGCTGAACGCCAGAGGCGAAAACCCGCACAGAAGGAACCTGGAGTCGTTGACCGATCTAGCAATGTTATTATTAGGGACACCCACGATTCCACCAGTGACGATCTGGAACTTGACAAGAGTCAGTGGCGATTCCCGTCAACTGCGCTTGAACTTACCATCGCCCAGGTTCAAAGTATTCATCGCATCCTGCAGTCCAAGCCAAAGTTATGCGAATCTCGACCACGACTTCTCAAAATTACTGTCACCTTGCATGAGATGGCATCGCATATATTGGAGTCGTTCCGCCATCGGCGCCTTCTTATCACTGGCGGAATTTTGTTTCGTGCCGATCGTTTTAAAGCAGAACCAGACTTATTAAAAGCCAATCACCACACGCGTACCAGTCGCCTGATGCTTCTTATGGAGAATTCAATGACCCCGAAAACTCTTGTGAAGTCGGCGACCTCCGTCAGCGTTGTGTTTTAAACGAACCACCCCATTCACCATCTCAGTAGAACGTTACCATTAACTCTGTAAAGTGCCTGTATACAACTGCGCTTAACTTAGTGAATAAACTACCAGAGCTTCGCTATCTTTTTTCTACCACAAAGCTCCGGAGTGTTGCTGTAACACAGTCGTGGCTGAGCATTTCCTACCTCAATTCTGGGCTCGCTTTAGAGGATATGATTATCTTCCGTTCAGAAAGAACTGAAGGTAGAGGTGGAGGATCGGCTTTCTGTATCCACACTTATCTTCAAGCCTTCCTTGGTAATAATCCAATACTTGCGACGATTCAGGAAACAGTCTGGTGCACCACTCGCCTAAATGGTTTCGAACGCTGGTTACTAGGGGTTCTCTATAGTCCTTCATCTTCAGATAATTCAAAAGATGAACTTTGATTATCTGAACTGGAAGTTTTACCCACCATGGGACTCTCCTACACCTTCTTAATGGGCGATTGCAAATTACCCGAAATGAAGTTTCCGGCCTTCTCGCGCGCAGGCATTGAAAATTCTGTCTGCACATTTTTTCACACATTTGGAGCACTGGGTTTCACGGAGCACATATCTGGTTTCACTGGGTGACGTACTGGTCATAATCCGTCGTGGCTGGATTACTTATCCACTACCGAAGAGTTGATGGTAGACAACCTTACAATCGCCGCACCACTCGGACTAAGTGATCACGCGGTCGTCCTATTCGACTTCATTTGTATGACGAATTTGGTCGGCTCAACGACTAGTAATCTCAGAAACATTCGCACAATGGATGTGGGGAAACTACGTAGCTATTTGGAAGTGCAGCCATAGGTGAACTACACTCTCCTTCACTCTGTGAGAAGCTTACTGCCATCGTTTTTGCAGCCGTAGATGAACCTACACCATTATCGGGCTCCGAATGGAACATGCCTCCAAATCAACTACGTTTTAGTACATTCAGAGTCATTCTGAAGAAGCGGTATGCTCGGACGTGCTATCAATTATCAGGATCTGAAGCTGCCCAAACATTATACGCTGCCCTAAGGAACCGGTGTACATTGCTAATTCGATGTGACTGCCTTCATTATCAACATCTTACAGAACGCTTTATCGCTTATCCAGATAGCCTTTTCCGATTTATAACCTCAACGGGCAGGGCGAAAGCCGGATTTCTACAACTCTTAGGCCCATCGGGTCTAACTGGCTCTGATAAGGAGACCATTGATGTCCTTGCTGAGTTTCACAGCAGCGTTTTTGCACAGTCACCGTCAGTTCCTCAGGTTCGTCTTCACACTGAAATCGATGGCACTTGTGGATACTTCCTCCACGACTGTGTTGGCTAAACTCAGGTGCCTTAAGGACAGCCCTCCTGGCCTCGAGGGTATATCTCCCAAGGCCTTGCGGGAAGCGGCGGAACAGCTTGTTGATTCACTTAGCTCACTGGTTACGCAGTCCATCTCCCATGCAACAGTACCCAACAGCTGGAAACTCGCGAGCATTTCACCCGTTTTTAAGGGAGGTAAGCGAAATTGCCTCAGTGACTACAGACCAATTGCATTATCGTTAAGCGTCCCAAAATTCTAGAGGCGCTTGTATACGACTCGCTTTGAAATTACCTCACCTTCCGTGAGTTTTCTCCAATGCTCAACACGGATTTCACAAGAGCCGTTCATGTACCACAAATCTGCTGATAGCCACCGATCAGTGGACGAAATCAGTTGATCATGGCGATGTAATGGACTTTGCTAAGGCAATCGGCCACCTGGATTAGGCAGTTTTTGTCGGCAAGCTTTCCCATTATGGGGTGAGAGACAATCTTCTCCAGTGGCTTGAGTGGTATCTTGCTAACCGTCTGTGCAGGGTGCCGGTTAATGGTGTTTACTCTACCTGCAGGTCTAGCCTCAGGGGAGTACCCCAGGGTTCAATTCTTGGCCCGCTGCTATTGTTGGTATTCATCAACGATCTCCCACTGTCAATCACCTCTCCGTTACTACTGTTTGCGGATGACGTTATAATTTGGCGAGCCGTCAACACAACCGATGTTTCTAACATCCTACAGAAAGACCTCGAAATTCTATTCAATTGGTATCGAGCGAACCTACTCGACTTTAATGCTGATAAGTGCAAAGCTATGCACATTGGCAGCTCTCTGAAAACCACTTATTACCTTGATGGGTATCCGCTTCAGACGATTTTTATTGAGAAGGACCTAGAATCCACGGTTTCGAACACTATCTCGAGCTCCGCGAACGTTGAAACAAATGCAAAAAGGCTAGCAACATCCTGGCGTTAGTGAAACGTCTCTTCGGCCAGTTCAACCCTAATAGTTTACAGCTTCTTTGTAACAGTTTTGTTCGACCGCATCTGGAGAATGGAACTGTAATCTGGCCACCACATCTCCAAAAAGACAAGCTGCTCCTGGAGACGGTAAAACGTCAAACCACTAAGGCAGTTCGGGGGTCTGAAAACTAGAGGAAAGGTTGGAATCTTTGAGCATGTGCTCCTTAGAGTACCGTTGGTTTAGAGGTAACTTGTTACTAACTTTTTGCTCATGAAGTCTCTGGATCATACTTGCCACCTGATGCTCAACAGGGAGTAGCGTCACACTGAAGGGCCACCCCCTAGAACTAGAGGTCCAACATAGCAGACTAGAATGCAGACAGCTTTTTCTCATTGCGCGTTTGCAAGGCTTGGAATGCTTTACCAGACCATATTGTTTCTGCTAGCTCTGTAGCCATTTTCAAGCCTCGACTTGACTAACATCTATTGCAGTAGTTTAGATACGGCACCACTTTTCCTCATTTTAGCCCGTTGCTGAGGGCCTTGGGATTCTACGCATTGTGATACGGAATTCTCAAGAGATCCAGCCTTCTACTTCCGTTTACAACTCATTGCATCATTGAAGGTTGATGCCTGGAGTAAATTATACAAAAAAGTTCGTTTGAATGTACGAAACCAAAAGATTAAATTCTGATCGAAAAAAACGTTGAGCAGCACGAAATATCGAACCCACAAGGCTCAGACACTTTGTCAGGACCATTCTGCCCCACACCGGCTGAGTCAACTACCACACGCCATGTGATGCACAATGACAAGTATAACTCGATTTTCATTGAACATCCTAGTCACATCTTAGTAAGGTCACGCGCAGTCGAGCCGGTACTGTTGTAGCTACTAATTCCTTCTGGTTGTGGGTTACCCGCAGTAACATTTGAAAACGTGATGCCCACCCCAATGGTACCAGGCTATACGATTAACGGTATGATTATTAAACTGCTGCCTATGTCAGGATAACAGAAAATAACGAAGGTGCGTTGAAATAATTTTCAACATTCATACGTCCAATTATGAGATGTTCCTGAGTTGCCTTTAGACGAAAACTAATATTCGCATTACTGCCCCAAGTCAGGTGCGTCCTACTACCAGCAAAATTCGCATATTGTTGACCAAAATACGAAATAGCATACCGGAGTTAGTAACTAATCGCACGGACAAACAAGCCGTTGTAACACATTTTCTGGAGGCTACCTAAGACCGTTACTTGCGCACTTCAGTCGGACTTCTAATACTGGTTTGTAAAGGGGTGTAAGCCAAACGGACGACAGGCAAACCGGTCTCCGTTTCGGAAATTTTCGTATTCTGTTAGCCCAACCATCAAAGACCCCGTGGCTACAGACTTTTTACGCCCCTTCTTTTATTGTCGGACCTCCAAATTAATTAGGCAATTAATAACGAACGGTAAAAACGTGACAGGGAACGTAGGATCCCGCAACATTACATTTATTATCAAATAATAAATACCTGGAACGACCTTAATTTTATGGATCTCGGTCGCTCTCCTGGGCTTCACTTCAACGTGATACTTGTTAGGAGGTACATCGTCTAATGAAGCAGCTAAGGTGAATCACGTTATATCTGTCGATAGATCCGGCTTGGTGTGGATTGATCTGTACTAGTCCACTGAACTAATCAGACTGCAGCCCTGCGGACGAACGAACTGTACTGCGATTCACGTTAGCGGCCCAACAGCCATATATAACCGTCTCGTCTGGTTTGCTCTGCGTCCTGTCGGCCATATATGACAATTGTTTCGCCCCAAATATTCACAGCCCCAGAATCACAATTTTGTCTCGTATTTATAATACAGGTTGCTATCACCTCTTTTCTCCTTCCCGGTTTTGGGTTAAATAATTGAGCGCATAATAGAAGGGACGATCCAAAAGAACCGGATTTGCACTTAGACCATACCCGTCTAGAATAATGACTGTGATTTATTCGCTATTTATTTCGACTTTCAAAGGCCGTGTTACGCTGATTTTACTTATATCCTTTCGGAGCAACGGATTCAGGTTGGACGACCAAAGTTACAAACTTAATTACTATGATTGAGCTCGGCCTCCGATACTCGCGTGTTCACCAGATGAATCAAAAACACAGTGAGTAAATAATGGTCCGCTTTAGGAAGTTAAATAAAGCTTCACGTTGCGTTATGTAGAACGGACTGATATGACTAGAAGTGAATATCACCCCTACAGTAGGTCTCCAAATATTGAAATCGTGAAAATTTCCTAGTGTAGTGACCAGCGATCATGTGGCTTCTCTAGGGATCTCAGCTGCAACCATGTTTCCCCCTTGTTTGTACTGTACGCATGATTCTGTGTACGCCTGTTATAGGAGGCCTTATATGAACTCAGTGTCACTTTCTTCAGTCGTGTAACCAATTGCACCCAGCGAATGCTTGTCCTTTTTCTAACGACTCATCTATTATTTCATTTCGATTGAACATCACCCACAATTAATCGCAGCTGCCGCATTCCCATAGACTTTCATTCTTAAAGGTCGTTTAACCCGAACCTTTTCGAGCAATGTTTAACGCACCCGAGGGTTCCACGTACTTTTCGCTTGGCGCGCTTTTGAGTGCCGCCGAGTGGGCTGTGTCCCGTCTCGCTCTTCTTTTCTTTCTCCTCTTGGTTGATGCCGTTGGTCCCAGACTAAGCTAGAGATGACCACTTATCATATTTCCAAACATTGCTGGAAATATACCGTTTGTTTCTAAATCCCACTGCGTCCTCTAGGTCGATGCCTGTTGGAACTACTTTTCGACTGCTCCTCAGGAAATGCGTTTTAAATTGTTAGTGGACGAGGGTCGTGTGCATACCCACTTGTCCACTACACTACACTCGAAAAGAGTAACCGTCTACACAAGTAATAAGCAGCCGGAGCAGTATCTGGTTACTGTCACGTTTGTGTTATTCGAAAAACTAATTTAGGTAACTGAGACTTGTCTTCGCTTGACACTAATCAGGATGGAGATATCATACTTGAAGCGAAGTTTTCGCTGTGCTAGTGTTCACTTGATCACGACTTCAGTTAACATATTGATCAATCAATCTTGCTTATATGGACTGACCAATTGAAGGTTGGTTGGCTAATTTATCACTGAGGTACTTTCAAAGGCAAGCAATATCGACCGTCTCAGTTGTAAAATGTTATCAAGAGAATTCCAGGCCTGACGGTCAAATATTGGGTGTATTGATCTCAATCTAATAATCGCACCCTCTTTTCTGTCTAGTTAGCGGAGATCACGCGTCTCCGCAACTTAAACTCACAGAAGTCTGTCAGTGAAATGTTCCTGAGCATTGCGCCGGTAACAGCAAAGAATTGTGTTACGCGCCAGTCACTGAATGCGAGAGCCCCAAACACCACTATCAAATTATGCTACTAATAAATATCTAGTAGTCCAATACTAATTACATATGCACGCGCGCAGCGGTAGCTGAGGCAGGGGTTATTCGCTAAGCTGTACCGCATGGTGATGACCCTAAAAGTAAACGCATTGGAAACAGTAAGGCGAGCTCTGCATGTAAGTGAATCAACTTAGAGTGCAACAGCAGTTTCAGTTATATTATACTCATTCATATGAAGTCAACATTCATAAGTCCCCAACATGCACTAGCAATGAACCATATTTGGGCTGAACATTTGTAACAAAATGAGGCGATGGAGCGACTGGAATTTACTAATAGCATCCAAATTCGTGTAAATTGGTGCAGACAAGTAAAAAACAGGCTGTAAAAAAGAATAGTTGCATTCGGTTTTACAGCACTCAAAATCACAATGGGCAAGGACAGCCTACCAAGGAGAAAATTGGACAATACGTTTACAGGAAGCACAGACGCACGAACAGAAACCGCCTTGTGGGATGTAAATTAATTTGCCAGTCTGCGAATCCCATCCTGGACGAACACACACACAAACACACTAACAGGTAGGCTGAACGACTCAAAGCATACCGCACCCGATGATGCAATCCCTGAGTTGCCTTAAGGAGGAGTGGGTTTGTGCAAATGTGTACAACTTGCTTGGTAGGCTGGCCGGTTAGTAGTTCAAGAATAGTATGCGATTGCAAATCACATAAAAAGGTTCAAACACATCGTACGAATAGTAAAAAGCAGAAAACAAATGAATAAGAGAAAACATAAGTTGCTTGTATGCTTAAGACAGCGCGCGCGCACACATACACACACACAATGCAATGCACTTAAGGCAGTGAGGCAGGTAGACTTGTATACAGGATGGTGATTATCTTTGACCACTGAACATGGTGCACTCCATTTCTCCAACCATGCAATCAGGAAACTAGCACCATTTCCACGAACAAGTATACACATTGTAGGGACACACTGTTAATACAGTTGTGGTTTTTGTGGTGAGTGTGCGTGAACAATGGAAATTTGAAAAAATACCAAAAATCCTGACAAAAGGAGTTCACATGAGGTAGATCGTTGCGGAAGATACCCGGGAAAAACAACGGCTGTGCTAGGCTTTCCGAGAAGTCAAACTTGCAGATAACTATGAAATAACCAGGCAGTGTTAACTAGATTAAATGTGTCCCAGTGAAAGCACACACGAGGTTGAATAGTGGGATCAGAAGAATAAACTGTGGATACAGGACCGGGCAGCCCACAAGGCTGAACGAGGCAAAGAGAATTCCTGAGAAAAGATTTAACACAAAATAGCAACAATAAACGAAAAAGGAAACATTCCCTGAGAAAAATGTGACAGTGTTGTTAAAAATGTGAATAACTGTCTATTGGTCTTTGAGGGAAGGAACACTGTGATCGAATGTGTCTAAACAATAACGAAAAGATGAACCAAGCCAAACGGTCAATTTGTGTAATGGAGATTTCAGGTCACTGTGTTTGACCAACAATAAAGGTGTGGCCCTGAGATGGAGAATAAGTAAGTGGACTCTCAGCAACTGGATTCGCAGTGGGTTTACCAATATTAGGAATGCTGAGAACAGCGCGAGTAAACTGCAAGTTTTTATGTAACAAAAAGAAACAGAAACAAAAACTGTGGATATGAAAAGAAGACGAATATGCGGCATGTTTATGCTTGTACCTGAGGACAATTTGTCAACCCTGAGAAGATACTGAAGTCCGAAATGAGTGGAAATCGGGAGCAGCGCATGACAGCCTGTATGATGGTCTCCATATAATACTAAGTACGTAAAAAGGAGGACGTCACAGTTTTCAACTGAGGTGTTCCGCCAAGTACAGCCGGAAAAGCACGCGCGGAAACTCGGGTATGACAAGCACGATCAATAGTTTCTGAGAAGATTACCGATAATAAACCGCTATCACATGATCGGTAATTAATGCACAGTTTGCAGAAAAGTAAATGTAGAATTTGGGGATGCTTGGATTGTCTGCACATGGTGCCCTCTGGCTCAGTGACCTCAAAAACAAACAAGCAGTCCTTGTGATTGACTAATCAATTGCCGAGGAGGTTGTACACGAGAATGTATTGCTCCACTCAGAATGAGTAAAGTGCATTGGGAAATTTTGAGACGGGCGGGCACCTTGAACATGGGAATTTGATCCAGCTGGTAAAGGCAAAGGGAATGGGATCAGGTATGGTGATTGCACTGCACGAAAACCAAGCCACAGCAAAATGGATGTCCCGAAAGCGACGCAGCTCGGAAGCAACACGGTGTCACTGCAAGCGGCGTCCGCAGACCAGTTGTTTCACTGTAAGACGGGAGATATGTATTAATACGAGAAGTATGGCCAAACCTCATCAAAGAACGTGGTTGTTAGTATTTCATTAAATTGCAATCATAAAACCGATCCACGGAAATCACAGTGAACACACCTGACTCCCTCGTGGATGAATATACCAACGAAATCATTAATGGATTTACGTTGTTGACGATCAGGTAGACATCTTTAGAGGTTGACTCATTGAATAATGACATTCTGGTCAATTTCGTTCATATATGGAGTGGTAAAGGAATGCTAATAGTCCGCAAATCATCATTATCATAGACAGCAATACATCTAAAGTTCACACTGATGCTTAACTGCCACACAATAACGAACGAAAAGGAAACTCTATTTGAGAAAAGAAAAAAAGAAGGGGATGGGAATGGACCCAACTATTAAAAATAGCCACGTGCATATTCAAACATTCAAAATCAAGGTGCTTACATCTTGCAAACAAACAGCCAAGCTGTAAGTGAAGGTAAGACGTCATCAGCAAGACAGCTTCCTTACGGCTTTCAATTCCCCGCGTCAATAAGTGCATTCGCTTCACAGACAAATCGAACAACCAACGACAACATTCACACCACTGAGCTCGGTTGGCCACCATCTCACCAAACGTCTCAAGCCATCGACTCTGTGAGTCGCGAGGGCTCCAGCACGGTATATAGAAACACGTTTGGAGATTGTACGTGGTTTATCACACGGTAGGTTCTAAGTATTCAGGTCATTTTATCCTGTTAATTTGTCGCTTAGATTAACAAATTGAATTCGACTGGTATTTGATCACATCTTACAAACATCTTACACGCAAAAGTTTTCAACCACATGTTGGCCCGACCAAGAGTTACAATTCGGTGCTCACTCGGTGAACGTGCCGACCTTTTAACAGCTGGCCTCACCATATCGAAGATGACCAACTTCTACCGTATGAACGTTCTGGAACGATCGCTCTTGAGTCTACCTTATATAAGTATGCCCAATCAGGAGCACAACCCGGTCATTGGAAAGACCCAATGAGTGTAATCAATCACATTTAGGACTCAGTAGTTACGTTGGATAACATACCATTAAAGCATTATTCCATGAGACCGGAAGCAACTGAATCATCCTCCCGCTCCTCTTGCATGATCAGAGAGGTAACAGCATTCATAGCTGTGGCATTCAGCACCATATCAGACGTCTCCGGTAAAAGTCGACAGTTGCGGACCATGTGATCTGAGCGCATACATGTTTCAACACCAAGTTCCAACTTGGATGAAACTGTATCACCATCGTCCGGAGAATTCCACGATGCATAACTCGTCTCATCCAAAAGTGGGGGTGTGGAATCCTGAAGAATTGGTAATGGTGTGCTTGGCCCGGAAGGTGACGATGACTGAGATTCATTCTTGATTGTGGAAGACAGTAGGCTTTCTGAGTTGGACATATTGCGGATTAGACTCGGGACAGCAGAGGAAAGTGGTTTAAGAGCAGGCGGATTCCGTACAGACGAATCTTCAAGTGCATCCGCAACAAAAGAAGACGGAGCTTTCTGCAACTGGGGCATCGATAAAATTTGGTGTTTACACTCCATTGACAATACAGGAGCACTTAGGGCTGAACAACCGCTGGGCGAAGACCCGTTCCCAGGAGAGCTAGGAGTCCGGGATGACGCGAACGTGTTCGAGTTAGCTGTGGTGTAAGAGGTGGTAGAGGTATGGAAACTAAACTGCGATCGTGGTTGACTGCAATCAGATGCAGGTGAACATGCCAGGCTTGATGCAGTATATGTGTCTTGAGGACCTCCCAGAGTGGTCGGCCTCTGATTATGCTGCTGCATGTGGCGTTGGGATGCCGAACGTAATTGGGACTCTGAAGCATAATGCTGTACAGTGCCCGAGGAGGGTCTGGAGCTTTGCAGTGTCCCAGAAGTGTAGTATTCTCCATTCGATCCGTCTGAGACTATATTGGAGCCCGAATTGACCCTGGCCACATTAGGGTAGTGGTGATGAACAGCTTGAGGAACGGGATGTGCAGCTGTACCGTAACCCGGATTTGACACACCAGTTCCATTGTAACCTATGGTGTTAGCATAGATTACGCTTGATTCAGCGCACGTTCCGTATGGGTTTACAGAAGATTGTGCCTGAAGTTGTTGTGCCGAATTGGCAATCATTACGGCAGCAGCGGCAGCTTGGGCAGACATCGTTGGTATGACAGCGTTCGTTGCAGTGGACGGCACGGTCTCTTCGTGTGGAATATCGTATGTTTCCGCGTACAACGGAGCCAGTCTAGTTCGATACCAATTCTCTCGATACCAGCGAATGCTTAATTGCATGGTTTCACCCAAAGTTGCAAGCTGGGTGATCGCGTTACGGACCTGTGCCAGAATGGCCGATTCCCCTGGCCTATTGCGTTCCAACTGCATACGCAAAGCCGCGATGTGTCGATCGTGCATTACGGCCACTTTGTTTGGTTCAGTCAGACCACAACGATCTGGAAATTAGAGGGAAGGTTTGGAGGTAAAAGCCCTACAGATTCAAAACGGCAAAATACTGTATTACACGGAATTTAAAAACGCTTACAGTTCCAATCGAAATCATTCGAACATTTCTCATTCATCTAGTGTACAGCACGCACTGGCCAACAGCTCACAAATTTAGCCATTAGATGTCTACTCTTTAATAAACCTGACAGTCGTATTGTCAACATATTTTCGTCATCTACAGAAATATAATTGACGCACACGGAACTGTGAGAGATCCTCTAAAGAACGACGAAGGCTTGACCTACGTTGATCTGGTGGCTGCAGTCCGCCGATGTGTCACAATTTCAATGTGGAATTGTTGTTCCCATCCAAGTTTAATGATGTTCTCTGACCAAGTAAGTGACGAATTGTACGACGGGTGCAAACACACGAATAAATGGTTCAGCCGTATTGAATCAAAAGAATGGGGTAACATGTTGGCGACTCAACCAATATGGCTCCTTAAACTGACTATACCACGTAGATGAGTTGTTTCTAGCTCCATGCATATATTCAAAACTGAATTCGTTTCCTGTATTCAATTAAAAAAATATTCCAGCAACCAATTTTCTTGTGAAAAAACTGACCCGAAGCCGCTTGATGTTGTAATATTCCTACCCGACTCTGCTCAGTGTGTCGTAATCTAGAGTGCCTGGGGGGTTGTCAGAACAGTCAATAGCTGGAAGTTAATCAAATCAGGATGACTAACAGAGCTCATATAGTGATACAGAGTAAAGGAAGTCCTGTGCAAACCGTATTGAACTTGACTATAATCTCGGGTAAGTCAAAATCTTGTCCGAACTTGGTATACTAGGACCTAGTATATGACCTCAACTCGACCTCACAAGTCGGACAGGCCGGAGTGGTTCAACTGCAAGTCATAATGACTGATTCTTTTATCAAGTCAAATCTTGGTACGTAAATGACTGTACTACCACCCACAATAATCGAGCCTGTGTTCGTACTTTGGGTTAATTTGAAAGGTGAACTGAAACTGACCGGCTAACCTCATAGGTATGACGGGATATGATAACTTCGAGCAGACGGTGCCACCTACCTACGTTCACATTGAAAGTGCGAGGGGCGACAGAGCTGGTTGATTGGTGATGATAAGTACCATATCAAAGGTTTTCTCGCATGATGGAACCTAGGGTGTTATAGGTCGTAATGTAAGTTGCGAAAATGTTCACTCACTCTGAACCAGTACGCGTGAACCCAGTTTGGGGATGGAAAAACCTGTTTCAGATGCCCTGATAGCTAACCAAGTACTGAAAATGCATGGTATAGAAACACAAATACCCCGAACGATTAGACCATACTCACCTGGTTTTGTAAGAACAACCGCACAGCACAGGGCAATCTCAGTGTCGTTCAGCATTAGAACGTTGAAATTTTCGGAGAATGTGAACATCATACACACGACACTTGGCTGCAGAATGAAATTCAGAAGAAAAAATATTAAACACCGAACAAACAGTACTCCCACTCATTTAGTGCAATGTTAATATGAAAAAATTTGCGCAATAGCACTTCCAAAATCCGAAATAAAAGATCATACACAAACAAAGGAGCCAGTCAAGCGCTCGACTATTTCTTTACAACAAATTGAATGTTACACTTTAGATATAGGGGATTATTCGGTAATTGTGTACCATTCCCTCCATTTTATTTCGCTTCCTAGTCAGAGCGTGTTCTTTTCTTCAGGGATGTATGTCAGTTGCGCATCTGCGTGAGCCGGCGAAGTATTGTTGTTTATTGTAATGATCTTTGTGCACAGTATAGTGCGATTAAGTTACGTTTAAGACGCCTGTTATCTACGCCTGTAAGTGATGTTTCCTCAATTCAACTTTATTACATAAAGGTTGATAGTCGGTTTTTTTCAGTGGTGCATAGCGCGTTGAACATACGTATTTACACCGCATTCCGTGAATTGTAGGCTACCATCATCTACCGCCCTAACACCCTGATGAACCAAAGAATGCTGAATACTGTTTCTATCGTTCGGTCTTTAGCATGATTCTCATGATACTTACAGACTTCCCCACCCACGGCAGACGTCGCCGAAACAGTACGTACTGACGCACACGATTTCACATCTAGCATTTATAGTCGTTGCCATCAGATTCATTTATAACTTAGTCTTAAGGTAGCCAATCAAATAATCTCATGAGCAAAAACGGCCAAATAAGCATGAACATATCTGGCTTAGGCAATATTCCTTTAGCGTACCTGAGGACTACCATATTATCCCTTATGATACACATGGGATGTAGTGTGGGAGTCCTACTCAGGTATGCCGAAACTAGGTTAGTAATTTAACGAAGACTCACACCACCATTTCTTATACACTGTTCCCAGAAAGTGAGCTAATATGAGTCAATATGGCTTACCATCAGATAAGAAACCGACCTGCTCTCTGTCTGCCGATAGACAGGATACTGTTTACTCCTGTTCCGAGTGTACCATCACACCTAACCTTCCTGTGGCTTGCTTGATGTCAACCTTCTGATCAGATTTCGTGAAACCGATCTATCCTTCAAAATACAACCGTTAGCTCCAACAGCGAAGTGAATGGCCGGCTTTCGTTTATCTTCTGTCTAACGTGGTTCCACAAACGCTAGCGATGAGGATATGGTGACCAAACAAATACTGTCGTTTAGAAGTGTGTATGACGTTCACTAAGTGCTTAAAATCAACTCGCGGACAAGCTGTAGTTCCGAGACACCATATTATTCATTTCAGTCATCATCAGCATAACGCGCTCCAGCCGCTTGCTAGTTTTTGAAAGTTGTTCACATAATAACGATGAATTTTCACTTTTTTTTGGATGAACTGCGCAACAACTTGAGTTGGCTGGCCCACCAACAGTAAGAACCAGAACTACTTCGCCCTTGAGGCTTCATTCGAGTGCACTTCAGGCGAGCGTTGATCCACTGTTATTTAGCACCACATCCGATTACAAATTTGTTACCGGGTGGCTCACACCATTCTCAAACGCGTCGCCTATTAGCATAAAAACAATCGATTTATCTATTCCAACAACTACGTCTTACATAGCAACTCCTCATTATCTATTTCAAACGGAGGTTTTGATTATATTTAGTTACTAACGCATAAAAATGGACCGCACATGGTGAAAAACGAGGTTATTGGTTGGGCGCAAGACTGCAGAAATAGAACTGGGGAAATCAGCTGAAATATTAAACTATGGACAGAAGTCTTACAGGTATATTCATGCCGCGTACATGCCGATAATTCACGAGGTCAGCCTTATCTTGCCGTGAAGATAACTCGTATATTACATAACTTGCTTGTTGTTTAGATCCTGTAAATCACGTATAAACGGCTCTATAAGCCTTGAGCCAATCACACGAACCAGTTATATGAACCAAGCTGCAGACCAAGACAAACTCTAGAACTCTCCCGGAAACAAAACTGAGAGCTATCAAACACAGACTTTTCAAAACTCAAGATATAGTGGAACACTTTTTTAAGGTTAGATATGACGCTTCATTAAGTAAACTTTATTACGCACGGTACAATCGATCGCGAGTGGTCCACAAAAATCGCTGCAATGATGAACTGGACAAAAGATATTAAAAATTCGAACAAAGACTATGTTTCACTGACCGAATAGACGAAATCCAACTCTTGTTTCGTCACCTGCTTCCCGTCTGCCAACGTCAAGATGCGGTCAGGCATGGATACCAGACGAGCAGCTTGCACCATCCAAACTTCGAAGAAAGCTGCCTTGATCAGCACCAACTGATCTGGTTGACCCAGATGACCAAAATCTGGCAGACGCTTCGCGAATTCCACTACAAGTTGAATGCTTGGGGCTAGTAGTTGGCTCAATTCCTCATGCATACGCAATCGATGTTCGTCCACTTTTTCCGGCCAAAAGTCACGTGTGGCAGTTGACTGTAAGGTGGGCGGAAGAAAGCAGGATTTAGTAGAAAAAGAGTACAATATAAATTGTCTGCGGAAGCCACTATCTCACTTCAGTGTCTGGAGTTGAAGATAAATATCAATGGATGCTTAAAACACTAGAGAACCAAATCGATAGCGCTGCATATTCCACACATACAGATAGTGAAAAAACACAGCAACAGAGATAAAAATGTGTACAAATCACAAACTTGGCCACAATTACCAAAATAAGCATCCCATTACCTGTGGACTATGTGATCATGCTCTCCACATTGTTAAATCACGTGAAATGGAAACACGAACGGGATTGTGTCAGACCAGACTGCGCACACGTACCCACACCCACACACATGCACCCAACGAGTACGAATGAGTGCCTTCCAGTCATGGATTTATTTTTAATGGTATGAATACCACAGATTATGGCTTGGTGATGGTGATGACAATGGCGATCGCCGCATACATAGGACATAGAAAAACATTCCACTTGAGACGACCAACCCAGAAAAATGTGGCAGACAAAAGGAAGAACCATAAACTGGTCGGTCAGGATGTGTGTGTAACCATCATCATACAACTTACTAAGTAAGTCACAAATAAGTTACAAGAATAAAAATTTTCCGTGGAAGTCGGACTAGGAGAAAGTCACATTTTCAGTTCAGTCGATAGACAAAAGTTAGAGGATGCTGATTCTAGTCTGTGTAGCTGCACATTATCGAAAAATGGATAAAAATACACAAAAACGGCGCACTAAGATGCATAAAAATCCACTTGGATATGTAGTTGCTTTAAAATTCTGCGAAATAGTGGTGGTTTACTGACCTGAATCAAATCCGTATTGGATGAAGTGTGAAATTCACCGAAGCATGACCACTTGACGGTGTTTGAACAAAAAAAGATTATTCAGCGAGGAACAACACACAATCTGAGCTCCGTTCATAAGCGATCGCGCTTGAGCATTAAGATTACTACATTCAGTGGTGACCAATATGAGGTCAGTTGAGTAGTGCTCAACCCACTCGCATTAGGATAATGGTTAAATTCTTGGTCCGAATAGTTATGTCCCCTATTGCTGAAGCTTAGCAAAACAAAACTCGAGCCTAGTGTTATCGTTCTAGGTGGGCTAGCCGAACAAGTTCAGCTGAACGGTTAAACCTACAGTGAAACACCAATGATGATCAATTCATAATAAACAAACTCTAGTGATCGCGACGAATTGTCAATCTTTCACAAAATTGTCCATAATAGCGAACGGGTTATGTCGAATAAAGCAGAAAGCTGTCCGAATTGTTTGGTTTTAAGCTACTGGCACAGACAACAGGCATCGATAAATCAAAGACTGTAGGTCCTGTTTGTCCCCCGAACTGCATCCATAGACTCGCAAAATCTATGATTCGAAACGATGAAGGAGATGGTGACTGATCTGGTTCAATCACGAGAGGGTTAGACCTGCTTGACTAAAATATCCGTGAAACAGGAACACCTAATTAAACGGTGCAACGCAAGTCACAAGGATAACCCATAATCACAGACGACCGATAGCAAGAGGCGAATGAATGTGCATAAAAATATAGCGTTGTTCTTTCCGTGTAAGGTCCTAGCTGGTTACTAGATGATAACTACTCTCGATGAGTAGTAGGGGATTTTGATTTTCATATAGATTGAACATCACCCACAATTGATCGCAGCTGTCGCATTCCCATAGACTTTCCAGTCGGCCCCTTTCGAAAAGAAGCACTAGACTCGGTCGTGCCTAACGTGAGGTCAATGGCGCAGTGGTAAACACGGTTGCCTCATGAACTGAATGTCTGTGGTTCAAGTCCCGGCAGTGGC
>JTDE01000552.1:48971-111679 GCA_014338405.1 Paragonimus skrjabini miyazakii | reverse complement strand
CATATGATAATTCGGTCGTGCCTAACGTGAGGTCAATGGCGCAGTGGTAAACACGGTTGCCTCATGAACTGAATGTCTGTGGTTCAAGTCCCGGCAGTGGCGATGATAACTACTCTCGTCCATTTTTCGACAACACATCACTGCCAATCAGGAGGCCAATAACGATGATGAACGAACTACACTACCAGTCAACTAAACAGATCATTCTACCGTTCACTAACCAGTCGTCATAGATGCTGATCGATATAATTTGAATAAGATTCACATTTAAATAGAACCATCAAATTAACATAAATCTTCCCAAAAACAGGACTGTAATCGAGTTCCACGTTTGTTAAGGCTCCACACTAGTGCACATCATTGGTCTGACGGGGAATCAACAATAAGACCAGGACCGTCCACCTGTAACAAAAAATACTGCACAACTGTTTAAATGAAATCGCTGATTTCAACTTGACTGGAACGTCGTGGTCGTTTGCTACTATATATCACCTCGGGGTGAACCAGCACCTGAGCAATCGAATGTAGCTGATCGTATGGAAATGAGAGTTCGGTCGTGTCCAATGTGATATCATTAGTGAAATAACCAACCAAATCACCACGTAAGAACATGAGTCGGAGTTCACACCCCTGTGGGGGCAAGGGTCCGATAAGACCGAAACTAGAGTCTAGCACTTCTTTTAAAAAGTGTTTGACCAACAAATCTACCCGAAAGCCAAAGGTACGACTTGAAGGCTTTTCTACAGTCATTCTATTCATGCTTATTTCTTAACAAGTGAGTGCTCCGTTATGAGTCGGAATTGTTGGTTTGAGGCAAACCAGAAGAAAAACAGGCTGGACTTAAATTAATACACAATAGTGTTAGCTCGGTCAGGTGTAGTTTCTACATCAGAGCTCGATTATTTGTTTGCAAGGTATAAGCACCTTAAGGTTGAATGTTTGAATACAGACGAAGCTATTTTTAGTAGTTAGGTCCCTTCCCCTCCTCTTCTTTTTTCTTCTCTCTTTCTGTACATCGTTTGTTTTCTCTTCAGGGTTGTGTGACAGTTAAGCATCAGGATTGCTGATGTGTTGCTGTCTATGATGATGGTGATGATATCGAATTTCCGAAAAAGTTGGGGCCGAAAACGGCTGTGAAGCTTAACTATGGTGAGTTGTATAGTGTCCAAGCTTCCCGGTTTATTTTATACCTCAGTTCTCTTTTAAGAAACGAAACAGAACTGTGATGGTTGCGCCAATTCAATTTTACTCTTGCAGTTCCAATGTAACTCATTCGAAACACACTCGTGTGTACAATGACTAAAATCCAGAATTACTAAAACATGCCTAGCCCGTATGTAACTCCTGACATGAAAACGGTGGGCGGAGGTAATGACCATCTTTGGGGATCTCATGTGTGTCCCCCATACAAACGCGGTGTTGAATTGGGCAGAGGTGACCGCCAAGTGCTTTACGTAGGTCAAAGGTTTTGCCAGTCAACCGGTTGTCTGGTCAGAAATCAGACGGTCACGTCAAGTGGGGTAGATTCGGGCTATACGGCACTATCTTTTGCCTTAATGCGAAAAGCAGATGCGGCTGCACTTATGGTGGACATGTACACATAATCTATATCTCAACCACACAAATGTGGTAGGAAAAGGGGTGGGGAAGAAAAAGAGACGCAGAGTAGTGACAATCAGAGGGCGCCGTTTTACTGCAGCAAAACCATTCGTTCTAACGTAGTGGCTCAGTCTGGGATGTCCAACTGCTTATGATATCATAATTTCATGATTGAACGGAAAGTGTAGTCATCACCAAGAGGCGAGTTGCTAAGGCCTAATGTGTGTGCAAAAATGTAGTGGGAGCATGTTTTGCACGCCGATAAGAGCTCCGCAGTCAACTGAGCAAGCAGACAGCAGAGGGGCGTGACAGGGATGAAAAGACCAGTCGTATGTGGCGAGCTAGACAAAAGCACATGTGGGTTTGAATCGAAACTGGCAGTCAGTAAATCGAGGTCAATAAATCAATGACATTCGTCCAGATTTTGCTTTGGGTAACAAACAAAGTTTTTACTGTGGGAAGTCGAGTAGCTACGTTGTAGAGGTTTTTCGTACTTTGTAAGTTTACTCATCGATGTGTGTACATAATGATGTTTCCAACAAGCAAATAAAACAGGTGTGGTTTACCTGAAGCCACTGGTGCCAACACTGAGTGCACGGATATGGAGTGCAGTCTATCGAAATCGCAAACGGGTCACCAGTTTCAGGCCCTCAAATTGCATAAGGCAAATACAACCGAATAACAGTGCCTGTCCACTGTTAACTTACTGAACAATGACACTTTCCGGCCTCAAGTGTATAACAGTATAGTTTTCAATAACAGATGAACTTTGGAAGGGTCTGGGTTAATTAGAAAATTCTTTGTTTATCATTCTACGAGGCAATGTGAAACAAAATGCACTCCATCTTTTATAACACAGTGATTGCTGGCGTATGAGAAGTAAGAGATTTGGATTGCCGGACAGTCCACATATAGACAGCGGTTGTCGCGGTAATGTAGGATCGAACCGGCAATTCTGCAGGCAGTATCGTAGGCGTCGAGCTAGAGCACGTCCTGAGGAAAAGCATGCTTACCATTTGGGAGGTACTTGTCCAAAAGTCCATTTTTAACGAACCTATCTTTTTCACATTATATCACGTAGTGTTTGTTTTCAAGTAGCCAATGGTGTAGAAAAGTAAAACTTAATCTTTTTTGTTTAGTTGATTCATTAACAGGCCGTAGGTAAAATAACTAGATGACAGTTTTCATTTTTGACGTGTGACTTGTTTACCCTCTGTCAACAGTGTTCCAGCTAAAGATGCGCTTCGCGACTCAGTAAAACAGTCCGAGTTGATTTAGTATCAGTCCGGCTAGGTTCGTTGGCCTCGTGAAAAATCTAGACCGTCATGCGACAATGCCCACATCAGTCTTCGTACTGTAATGTACTCCTCGAACAAGTTGAAGTGAGCACAAATATATCTGATCGATGCTAGTGGATGTCAACCTACCTGCTGCAAAAAAGTCAGGTCTATTGAGAGGGAACACCAAAAAGTAGAGCACCAAGCATGGGAGATAACAGTTGATAGAGTATACACGTCACAAGGGATCGTTAGAAGTGAAGTTATTTGCCAAATCGACCATTTTAAAGGTTAGTCCGTACATGTGTTCTTTCCTTCACCGTTTAAGAAGACATACCTTATCGGACTCCGTGAGAACGTTTTCCTTCAGCAATGTATACAGGCAGTCAACGCAGTCTAACAACTTTATCTACCATCCTCCACACGTCGACTGAACATGAACTGATCATCAGAATGAGTTATCTCAGTATAGAGCGATCAAACTATGGTGGACAGTAATACTGAACGGAATACACTGAACAAGTCATCATGAGAATTGATAGAAATATGTCAGTAATTGACACTTATTTATGCCTACCACAAAACTACCTTTTGTTTGTAAATGAAAAGAAATGAAACCTGGTTATTTAAGTTCAAGCAGTAAACAACGTTTTGCGGAACCGTCACCTCCCTCAATACCATTGCTTCGAACATTGTCTCAGTCTCACATACAGCGATAAAATTAACGCTAATGAACACGATTAGTCTTCACACCTTCTAAAATCTGTAGCTACATGTTGTGTAAATCAGGGATCACTAGTCACAAAGATAGAAGTGATCTGGACTAGTTAACCTACTGAATACCGTCTGGTTTACCATCCTCTGAATCGTCGTTTGTCTATCTTACACACTGACCAACCAACTGCAATGCTGTGGTAATCAAGTATACCATTGTCCAAAATGGAATTTAAAAAAAAAAGACAATGGCACAACGATCAATATGGTTATCCCCTGAAAGCATGGCCGAAGTTCAAATCTCGACTGTGACAAGGGTGTTCACTACCGACGAACTCTAACAGGAGCGTAACTTGGGTATAAGGTCTCTTTTCGAAACGGGCCGGTTAGATAGTCCAAGCTGTGACCAGATGTGAATGATGCTTAACTCGAAAGTATCGAAGGCCCCAGCTACTTGCCAGCAAACTAACAGACATTAATAAAAGCAGATGTTGCGGTGACCTTTACATAACTTCAAGGTCACAAAGTGGGCGATATGCTTATCGGGTTTGAAACGTTATCGTCCGGACTAACGATTTTCAGGATACTCATGTGACAACCACACAGGCCTTGTTATTGCTGCACAATAAGTGTACAGTTACAAAGCCGCGACTGTCACACAATCTCAACCACGGTTGGGAGAATGAATGAGAATGATAACTGTTACCCACTCACCAACAGACTCAAGATCAACTGTCCCGTTGAGTGGGGACACCCTGAACCCAAACAGCAGGTCGGAAACAACTGATCTTTCCCTTTTTTTGTCAGCCTTGCCTTAACTTCTGTTGTTAGGATTGTGAAGGCTTAAAGCAAGAAAGTTTATTGCAGCTGGCAGACACTTCTGGAACTAAGATAAGACAGACACTTCTGGAACTACGATAAGACCAAATACACATACATTTACAGCAATGAACCACGTTGATACAGACAGTAACAAGCGATGCGCTTGATGGGAAAGTCAAGGCAGAAAACGGGATCATTCGGCACGTGAAAGTAAACAACATCAATGACGTAGACGAACTATTGATTTCGACGCAACACGTCAGACAGCGTTTCCAACTAGCACTTCTTCACTTGGCAGCTTCCAACCCTTCTAAATAGAGCAATAACGACCATCAGCGCCGGCGACCACCACAGCTTGGTTAGCTATCATCGGCTGAATTGAGTGCGCCGTGCGGCAGACACTCCATCGACACTAAGAGGGTTTGGAGCAAAGCTATCTTGTATCTTTGGCTATCGGTAGACAACTGGAAGCTGTCCAAGAAGTACGCCGATGAACTGCGGCGCTGATCACATAATCAGTCTACTTGGTCGAATATCGCTTTAGACAACACATCAACGTTATGAACACTTCTCCATCCACCAAGCGGACAGCAGTGTGATGTCACAATTGACAAAGATTGACCAATGTGTAAAACTAATTCTAACATGTGCTGGATGTTAGAACTAGGTCAAGGTGAATGCAAGTTCTACCATATCAACAGGAATGAACAAATATTCCTCTAGCAGATATAACGACATTACTTTGCATCACTGCTCATCAGACAGGACCAGGGTTAACCATGAAGCAAAGACAAAGATGTATAAGGCTTTCATCCGAGTGGTGGGACATCCAGATCATGTGTATTGGATCTGTTTAAACAAGGAAAGTTTCTAATGGTTTTGCGCACGAAAGTCAGTTGAACGGCCTTGAATTACTCTCACAGTGGCCAGGCATCTATGAGAACTGTATGACACACTCTCAGACTAACTGTTAGGTAGACCCGGTAGACATCAGTAGGTCTGTTCTAATATTTTCGAAGTAAACGCACTCATGGAAAGTCAATACGGTTGAATGACTATTCAGACCTGAATGTTTGTATTCCGGTTTTCGTAACGCGTGCATTATGGTATAACAGAGTTAGCTCGACAAAATGGAAGTTAGGACAGAAACACATCTACGCCCTAATGTGCATGTGTGTGTGTGCACACGCTCAAGTCCCAGTGGGCCACATATAGCAGGGTGAACGAGTGAAATGACCAGTGTGGTTGGACAGGGTGAGAAGAGGGCAGAGATGGGAGGGCGTAGGTGGAGGCTTGTACAGGTTAACAGCGTATCATGACGTCGTTCAAACAATCCGCATTGGCATCGAAAGCGAGTCCGCAAGTCGGGCGCATAATGGAACAATAACGAGGCGGCGAAACAAGTACAGACTACCCGGAGACGTCAAAACGAAAACAGTTCCGGTAACTGCAACCACTTACCACTGACATCAACAACACTAACACCAACAACAGGCGAATTGTCGTAGCAAGACCTCACGTGGTTTAATAAATGCAGTGCGTTCAAAGGTACACATCAAACTGCTACTATCAAGGCATTATATAAGGTGTAACACAGTGACGGTCAACCACCAGACGGTTGCGAGTTTAGTAACATTTGTTTTACCTGACTCGTTCTAAAAAGAGAACTCACCTAACATGCGTCACTGATAAAACCAACTACCGATTGTCCTGAAATTACCTGTCTAAATTCATCAGTAGTATGTACCCTCGTCCAGACAGAGAAATAAACTAAGGTGTACAAGCAAACTGAGTATGCGCATCACCGCTTTAACAGTGTCATACTGCACACGACAAAGAAATCACATCCAAACAAATGGCCAAATTATTTACTCAGTCAGGCGGCTGTTGTTCCGGTCGGCAATCCAAACATTTAAAATTAGTGTTGGTTGCAGTCATCAAGAAATCGAACCAATGACAAAAGAAGCAAGGCAACAGAATGCAACAAAACCACTTTGTGCCCGATTAGCTCAATTCTATAAGAATTTGTTACGGGAAAGGGAGGTCAACTAGACTAAGTAAACGCAGACTGATTAAACCCAGGCAAATGTGGCTCATTTTCACCACTTTATGATTGTGTTCAAGCCAAATTGTTTCGAGTATTTCATCCCATAGGTGCTAGGTGGAATGTTCAAGCTTCCTTTTGACTATGTGGAATTCCTATCGTAAGTTTACAGGTCAAGTTTAAGAAGAGTCACCAAGCTGTCTGCAGCTGTAAAATGAACTACCTGAATCAACTCTTCTCATCTTGTCCAGCCGGGCAGTATTACATGTGAACAGGGCATGCAATCGAAAATACATTATGTGTAATAACAACATTATGTGTAAGTACACGGATGTCGGCAAGCGAAACAAAGCCTTCAGTGAGATTTCATCGGTCCGCTGTTCAAGTTGAACTATACCGTTTCCTGGCGAAGGTCACTCGAAGCAGTTGAAACCGTGATTATTAAAACTTGACTGTAATGTTGTGTTGTTCTCAAGTCATTAATTGGTACATCTGTTTCACTTTGAAACACCCCGATATCACTTTTCTATGAGAATAGTGACTCTCTATCGCCGATCTGATCCTAACTAAACGGAACGCACTAGCGTAGTGATACAGATTGCGGAGATGTAAACATTGCCTTGGAGTCCCAACATTGCACGAGGGTTTACAACCATAGTGTTCCCGGTTGAATCGGGTCAGCGAACGATCACGGTACCCTACTGAAGCATGAGTATGTTTGATAGAATGGGGGCGTATGCTCGGTTTGCATTATCTCTCCCCCTCATCGCTTGTTGGCGTCTGCTTACCCTACCGTGTAAGAAAGTTTAATAGTTCAAGTCGTAGCACACTGTCGGACTCCACCACGCTGCTTCTATTACCATACTCTGTCACACTGTGCTAATGTGATCGGTTTAGGTTGGACCAATGATGAGATGTAAAGCAACAAGAAAGAAGCAGTATGAATTTCCTTAAACTGACGTTAATTAGTGAAAGACTAACATCGGGACAGGTAAACGTGTTATCGGGACAATGTGAAGTGGGAAGGGCATCGTCTGAATGAAGACGATTCCACCCAGAATTCAATCCATGTCAATAATTGGGTTAGCCATGAGAAACCATAAACAACCTTTGAGGAAGCTTACGCACACCCCGCTGTTGACCGGGAGCACACGGTCCGTCTCACGACGAGCTTGGGCTAGTAAGGCTATGTAAGTATAAAAAATAACGAAGTATAAGAAGTAACATTCACAAGGATTGACCACTCTCGTACCATTCATCACAGGCCAAAGCCTAGACCAACACCTGTCCCGGTATGACGAAAGAGACGGTACGTAAACCGTGACACCATGGCGATTGAGAGAGAGAGGGGTCTATGCCACGCGCCCACTGCTTTTGGCCGGGCGAAAGTTAAGGGTGTCCTTAGATGACCTGAGCGTTGCCTAGACAGACGCACACTAACCTCCGACTGCAGCTGCCGTAGCAATGCGAAGCAGTCAACGGCGTTAGATTATTCGTGTGTGTTTGTGTGCGCGCGCGCCTGTGAAGCTACATTCGCATAGCTGCGTGCAGCCGTATCATGGTCCGTCCAAACGATCGTGTATGACGGCGCGTATGCGTATACAGTCTCTGGCGTTAGCAATCAAGAAGGCCTGGTCCAAAAGCAACCAACAGTTGGTAGGGGGAGCTCTGTTTCAATGTCCCTCGGTTGTCAGTGCGGACAAGAAAAACTATATACACACAACTAGAAGTAACACCATTGGCTTTCCATACAGTATCCAACGTTGGATAAAATAGTGGACCGGTCAACAACTGATAGCCCAACTCGGTCGACCTATCTAGTCACGAACCAAATGCTGGTTCACAGCAGTGAAAAGATCCGGCAATATAACTTTCCGTTAGATGTTTGAACACTATGGATATAAACACGAATAGCATCTAACTAAGAGGGGTAGTCGGACCGTGCAATTTAAACCATGAGTTAATATCAGTCGTTTAGTTTGCCGAACTGGAAGGCCAATAGACAGAACGAGAAGTACACGCATTATGATTTGTTTGTGTATACATGATTTAAACAAACTTTAACCATGTAATAAACGTGAGTAACGGTAAACACGAGCGGATATATGTATACACAAATGTAGCTATGTATGCGCGATCGCACGCACACTAACAACTCTCGAATGTACAAACCGAAGTGAAACCAACGGAGCCTCGCTCTCTCTCTCTCCACAACGCATTGTTTACCGACTGAGGGCCTGTCAACACCTACGATTAGACAAGCGTTTGTAACAAACAAACCAATCGGAAAGCATGGACACATGGACGTACACACACACGGCAGTTATGGTAATTGATTTAGTAAACACGGCTACACCTCCGGCTTGTTTGAGTCATTGATTGGCCTGGCCGATCAAACCAGATCGGTTTCGCTGCACAATCACCTGTGTCCGCACGCATGGTCGAGGTTGGACACGGGCCTGCCCAACACGAACGAACACACGGCTCGGCTCGGTTGCTGAGTGAGCGCTATGGCAGTGCCAGCCACTCTAGTTACTCGTCGTCCGGTATGCTGACGACACCACCGCATAAACACGGCTAGCCAGCGTACGAGCACGCACACAGGCGTACGCAGCGCGCGATCATGTGACCAGGGCTGTGGCGCATATGGTGTAAACAAACAGGACGCACATGGGGGCGGGTAAATGCGTGTGCGGACCTCCTGATTGTACGTGCCAAGTTTGGATAGTATAGACTCGAGAGCCGAGCAAGTGCGTCAACTGTCTCCCATACAACTGTGCTAACAATCCCTTTAGGATACGACGCCCTAGCATTGCTCTGGCGCTTGGGCTGAGCGCGGTATGGGATACCCCCATTTGGTGCTAACCAAATACAGCATGTATGGTATGACGGCATACTGGCGCTTTAATCGACATCCCTAGCCTAAGAAAAGAAAATAGTCTGATAAGAAGAAGCCTCGGATGACAGGTGGAAGTTGGGTGAAATATACAGAACCCTGAACCATGTCCAGGTAGAAACTGCCGTAAGGACGATAAGCTGTCAAGTTATGACCACTACAAAAGTGGCCACACAAAGTTCAGTTAGCAGCGCAAATGTCAGAATGTCATGTTGACATGATGGAACGTTGACCAATTATTAGTTGTACATATGTTTGACCCCACGGAAAGCATTGTTCTGCACGAAATTTGTTTTATAACCCATATGTATGACAGTAGTCTGTATTTGTCACTAAAGCTTGTCAACATAGGTATGCTCAAGCCTGGTGAGGTATGGAAGAGAAGTGATGTCTGGAAGAGGCTATTCATTTTCAGAGCATTATGATCAACAGTGTTCAGTGTGAATTGAACGGTATTGCTGCGAATTTCACAATAAAGTGACATAATTTCAGTCTTTCAGGATTTCAAAAAACAGTGGACGGGCTCTTCCACAAAGTTGGTTTACAACGCTGAACACAAAAATTGACAATGGCAATTAGCACGGGTTAGCTGATTCGGACGTGCTATGAAAACGGCGAAGCTCATATTCGAAAATCACAACACTTTTATACATACACAGATTAAATACGAACTTCCCCAGATTGAATAAAGCCGTTTGTCGTTGTTGTTGCTGTTTTGTTCAAGAGATCGATGAATTACGTGACCTTCGCTGAAAAACCGCTCATTCATTCACTCACTATTTTCCTCAGCTCAGCACAATTTCATCGAGCTCGGCATGCTGACAGCTAAATAGTAAAACTGGGTGGTCGATTAGTATGTGGCAGACAGACTAGTCAGTCACGACTTAACGACTGGAAGTTAGGTGGAAGAACAAGTATGTATGCATGTGTGTAATCCAACTCATGCACGAGTTGATATCTGGTCATCTGAAAGAAGTGCGCTGATCTTGTTAGATCAAACCGTCAGTTATGTTAATTAAAGAAACAACTACTGCCACTTTTAACACCAGCATCGTTATTCCAGAATGGCAGTGTATATATGACCGACCGATATTGCATCGTAAATGAGTTTAGGTCGCGTTATAACTAAGAAGCTGCTCGTTTCAGGAGAACCTCATACTGACTGCGCTATTCACTTGTGTCCCACTGTTTACGGCACTCTGGGCACGGTATCCAATCTGACATGGTGGCGGCAGATACCGGGGCTTCGTGTAAAAACTCATTAGCCGAAAAATCACTAACAATTAGCTGACGTGACCAATGCGATCGGTAACCAGACGTAGGTAAAGTCGTAGTGAATTGAGAGCCAGAGTCATGGCTTTTTAATGTCGGACCCCAACCGACTAACTGACCCTCGTCATTGGTTTTGCTCACAACACTGAATGTGCGTTTGTGATAAATGTAGACTGAGCACTGGAAGCCACCGTGTTCAATTTTTTTGTCCAACAGTGTATTGAAATACTTCAATGCGGAAGATAAACGACGAACATATTCATAATCGGTGTCCAATGAGAATCAGCTTGAAGGTATCCAGTTTTGAGTGGTTGGCACAACGACCTCTCAAAATAGCTCAGACATTGAAAGTGAAATACCCGGAATTTGAGCCCAGAGGTTAGGCCAATAAAGGTCTAACTGAATCAACTTGTGATCCAGCTCCGTCATGAAGCGTTCGCGTCCTTGAAATCTTGCTTCATAAGGTCAATCCACTGCACCTGCCACTCGAATGCTCTAAAGAAATTCAGTAAAAACACGACAGTCAGCAACTAATAGGCCGATTGACCCAAACTGAGAAAGCTCATAGGCGATGCATGTGCTCCTGAAACTTTCTAGGCTGAAATCTTTCGAAGTGCATATGGTAAACCCTGTCCAGTACATGTTCATGATGGAGTCAAACGTACACAGTTATGTAGGCATATGTAAATAAGCTGAACGTCGCAGGCGTGATGATAACCGTACTGGAAACATGGGTACTGTGTGTGTGTGTGTGTGTGTGTGTGTGGCCGTCACAAAAGCTTAGTCACCATCATGTTGAGCAAAACAAATTAGTGACCATTAATAAGCTGTTCTAATTAGATCTGTGGGCTGAAAACAACCCCCCGGTCACCGGTCAACCAGGGTTGAGATTGACCTTCCATTTCACAAAGGTACAGCCGATAACATGTAGTGACTGGTTAAAGAGACAGGATTGAACAGCACCGCCTTACAAGGTCAGGATGGAGACCAAAGCTTTGGAGTAACTTAAACCATGGCAGCACGAGATAGGAAAACACTTCAGACTACACGATAACTAAACGCGCAAACAACACTCTATAGGCTGACCCCGTAGACTGACCAGACGTATGATAGAACATGTCAAAACCAGTGCTTTTTGCGACCATATTGCTTTAAGCGTCCGTAACTGAGAAGTCGCATCTCGGTCACCTTACGCTGGATAAATTATACAGTATAATGATGCACAGACATCACAATAAGCATGATGTACAGGTAGATTTAGAGAGACTAATCAGAATGACAGAAGTTATTGATAAACACTCGTAGTGAGGATTGAAGATCAGAAATGCCCTGAAACCTCCAGGTGGTGGTAGAATTTGTGATTTAAAATGTAGGAAAACGGCTATAGAACTACATATCCACATACCTGCCGACCAGTGTGCAATATGCAACCCCCATCACTATCAATAACGACTACCGGAGGTATGTATATACATGTATGCAGTTGACCAATGAGACTTTTTTGGTGGCTGTCATATACAGAGGGGCACCAAAATGTACTGGATAGTTTGCAGCACCCAGCTGGCACGGATCATACGAATATACAGCAGGTTATTCAGGCTCTGGACTTGTAGTTATGTACATGTACTCTAGCTAAACAACTACTCTCCAAAGATGAATACAGCCCATCGATATTTACCTCATAGTAACGATTGATTACGTGTCTCTTGATGACTACCGATCATTCTTCAGCCATGATTTTCCATCCTAATCCATATATGGTCAACATTTGTTCACTCATCTCAGCACAGTTGTATTGAGTTTGACAGTCCAATCCATGCGGACCACAAAGTTAGCAATCCGCTGGAACGTGAGAGATGTACTGAAGCGTCAAACTTTTGCGTCAGGTATTTGGATGGAACAGTACGCGTGTAGGTATTCTACGATGAGTGATCCAATGATATCAATAACCCCTAAGTTATAGGGTGATCATGATTCAATCCACTCATACACCACTGTCTGATCAATAAAAAGGAGTACGGTCGTCGTCCATGAACATGCAAAACTGTAAAGACAGGATACTTTATCATGTTAATGCCCCCGGTTACTGATACAACCTTGTACGGAACTTAGACGTTGGTCGATCACTTTTAGTCCGCACGGTCATATGATCTTAATCCCATGACAAATCTTTGAGGCCGCTTTGACCGAATGACTAGCATGGACAACTGGAATGACAAAGACTTTCGTGTGTGAAACAGACGGTCTCAAAGGTATAATTGTAAACAAACAAAAAGCATATCACGCAGCCTACTAGTAGCATATCACAAAATGGGTTAACTGTGCATTACTAAACGAGAGCCAAGACCTGGCTATTTCTTGCTCTAATTCACACTGATTGTTTCGTTTCTTGCTGTCCAACCGTGTACGGTACTTGGAATGTGATAGTCAGTTTAGTAAAACTGGAATAAAAATGTAGGATCATGTGGAAATCAAACAATCACCAGTGTTCAGTACGGGTCGACACGGACTGGAGAATGTACGCATATAAGGGTGGGGCGAATTGAGAAGAAGAGCCAGGCAGTCATACGTCTGGTCTGAACGACGCGTGCCACTACCCCTGTTAATCCATTCTGTAAAACATTGTACAGGACGAATATTATGAACACTGAAAGTATACCAAAGTACACCTGACCGATCCCAGTTATCTCCGATGGCCAAAAAGCAGTGCATTCACCCCATTTGTGTTAACAGAGACTGTCATACTTCTGTTCTCTAATTCAAATAACCTTGTACTGATAAGCAGAAGTGACGAATTTCTGTAACGTTCTTCGTAACCCGTACATCTGATATAATTATATACTTGAAGAACGAAGTATATGAGTTTCCAACACAATATATCTCCTCTAGAAATGAAAAATCAGCCAAACGGACAGATGTCTGTAAGTTTATGAAAGGTAGGAGTCTATAGGCATTTTATGGGCAGATGATGAGGCGACAAACATACATTCACAAATATATACAGAGCTAACCAGTTACCGAAACAATCTGACAGTGACGCACTAGTTCATCCATTCACGGAGAAGAAACTTTTTGTTGCTACGTGCCATTACCTGTATACAAACTGAAGAAACCTCCGATGCTTAATTGAGTAATGTACTGGACAAGTTCGCTTCAGTTTCAACTGAAACCAACAAGTTTCACTTATAATTCCGCGAAATGCAGTATGTGGATGAAGAGATGCGACGAAAATCTTCCATTGTACACAGTGCATAAGAAACCTCTCCCGTGACTTCTAACGTGAGTGACACTCAGGGAGTGAATGTGGCTTGGTGTTTAGATATGATGACTAGGCAATAATCAACAGTGATCAATGACGCAATGCGTTAACACCTAACAGAGTTCTATTCTTGGTCTGGAACGAAGTGTGCACTATGGATAGGTCGTAACAGGAGGGGAACTTCACCCTAGCGTTTCTTTTCGAAATAACCAGCCGAATAAATTGAGAGATGAAAGCTGCGGCGAAATGTAAGTGGTGCTCTAACTTTGTGTACAAGCAAAAACTCGATAACTCGGAATGCTTCGCTATTCAGAGTGGTTACGAGGACGAGCTGCTAATCAACTAGCTGTGTTGAAGGATACACAACGGATGTTTTATGGAGTAATCGAAAAGGCATGTGGGCACATATGCACTTCGAGAAATTTGTTGGTACCATAACTGCATATTTCAAGGGTTTATGCCGGTCACGATTCATTTCCAGTTGAACGGTCAGACGATCGTCAGTTGTAGTTCATAAGGTTGAGTGACCACTCAATTTATCCAGAACAAATTCTTCTCGAGGGAAACCCTTCCTAGGACAAACAATTCTGACCTAGATGAGTTGGACTTAGATCATCCTGAGACAAGTAATTCTTGTAACACTCAACTGTGTAATCACGTCATCGTGGTTACGAAACTAAGTAAGATGAGAACTGTCAGTATAGCATTGATCAGAATTTATTCCCTATTCACAAGTGAAGCCAATACCATCACGTTAAGTAGCAGGTAAAGAATGATGCAATGCAAATAAACAAAGTAACGAAAGACAAGCGCGTTATTCGGTAGGATTCTCAAAAGAAAGTACTTAATATACTTGCAGAATACTACCGAGATGAGTCGTCAAGTATCGGTATCAACAGTCGTCAACATTTTTTGACTTGGATGTAAAAATGCATTATATCCTAGATGATTACAATAAGGCGTACATCCGCCACGTTAACAGATGACCTATTTTTAGAGGGGACCAAAACTTCGAAAGGATAACTCTTATTTCGTAAACAAAAAGTAAGTCGACTGTGATTACCACTCTATTAGTCCACAATTGATGGTTCATGCCAATGGTGACCCGACAACCAGGTTATCCTAATGACGTCTGATGGCTCACCTTAATTTTGTAGGCAGCTAAGAAACATTAGTGTATTGCTATCCGTGATGGGGAGACTGTTTAAATCCTCATGTGAATCAATAATTACTTTGTGAATCATCGTTAGTTTGTAGGTCCCAACGGTCAACCAACTATCCTAATACTAAACACTACAGCCTTCTTGAAAGGTCACGCCTTTCTCCAATGCACTTAATATTTGAAATTGTTGACGCGTATTCTTCAGTGACTGTCCTGATAACATACGAACAAGCATACAAAACAAGATAGATCAAACCATTCAAACTAAGTAATCCAATGAAGAACTGCTTTTGGAAATATGTTCCACTGGTCTTTATGACAAGCTTTATTTTCTCGTTTATTTTTACTGCCTAAGTACAGTCGATTCACTTGCCTTGTTGCGAGTTATCTCACTGTCTACATGAATGGAGTTTACTTACCTCGTTTTGAGTAAACAGCTTATTTAGGTACCTTTCTTGCTTCCCACTTAGAATGGCTTCAACACAAGCCGTCTGTGTCTACTCAAGTTAAGTTTCTAACACTTCAGGTAAAATGACTCAATCATTGGTCAACTACACTAGGGTTGGCTGTATGATTACGTTTTTCCGAAATGACTGCACAATTCAGCCGACGAAAGGATATACATCCCTGATGAGCTCTAACAAGAACGAAACATGATTCTAGTATCCCGTTTCGAAATCGGCTGAAACTGTGATCGACTGTGTGTTGTTCAATTTAAATTAACCAAATCTCAGACAACCCATCAGAAAGTTTGGAAGTTCTTGCTAGGGTTCATTAGCCTTTCCTACAACGGTATGAGCGAGCGCTATTAAACACTCACAGCTTTGTTACTACAATCTATCAGAGCTTATGGATACTTATAATTCAATCAGTTCCATTTGTCCTGTCAAACCTATCCATCGGCTAGTAGTTAGTCGATGCACGTTGTTGTCCTACGTCAACGTACACAATTGTAGCTGAATTTCACATGAATAAAGGAAAATGTATACTGAATTGTTCTCTCGTATTAGTTAACGGTTTCATCGTCAAGGTCCATTGTTGCTTGGGAAAAACTGGTTAATTCGTGTCTCGCGTGAACTTGTGTCAACTGAATGAATAGAACAACTTGAGTTGACCTAGCCAACCAGATCAGCTGTGTTTGTTAGCCCTTCATATAGGCACACGTCATCGCCAGATGCAGCACAGTAGTGTACTCCAAATAGCGCTAGACAACATTACGCAAGTTCCGAGTCGTCTGGAGGAAAGAGGAATAATCTACCTGAGGTCCCGTATAATTCAATTCTTCTTTCTAGTCCATACCACATTCAAGACTGATAACATCAGATCGGTTGCCAACATTGCTGGTTAAATATCATACAACCATGAAGAGAACAAACCATGAAACCCACGTGTCTAAATTTGAACATCGAATAACAGGGTACATACACAACCGAGCTACGAATGAAACGACATCTGTAAGACCTTTGTGTTAACCAGGTTTGAAGATTTTAATTCTAAATGGCTGATTAAACGTTGTACGCGATATTTAGGCTACAACAGTATTCAGCCAGTGGGCATTCATGCTAAACCCGTGAAAGCAAAACAATGCGCCAACACACGTACGCACACGATACAGACTGTTACACGACAGACTAACACAAAACCATCTAAACCCTCAACCTAATAACTCATAGTCAGCCGGGTGTTCGCCGCAGCGACTACGCACGCTCGGAGCGGATGTGATGTACGTCGTACTCGGTTGACGTGATGTCTGCACTCGGCTGCATGTGCGCACGTGCAACTCAGTGTGTATGCGTCTGCCATAATCACGTGTGCATATTTGTGCACACAATACGGGCACGTGCGCTTTCTCGGTTAAAGGTCAAAGTTCAATAGTACTGTAACCGTTTTGACGAGTACCAACTTAGTGTCAAATGGCTCAAGTCACTTAATGGCAGACAAACGTACACATGCAAACTGCAGCGGAAAGCAGAACAGCTGGCAGTCCGTATACATAATTGGGTTGACTACTGCGACGAGCGACCGTTATGACAATTGTCCTGATCTGAATCTGCCCAACGAAGCTGCTGACACCCAAGCGTGACGAACAAACTAAACCAGTTACCAGGTCCCACTGAACACGACCAAACACGTCAGAGAAGCGTGGGCTTGGTGCAACTGAACATACAGCCTGAGCACGGACTCATGCAGACACAAACAAACATACACAGAGCAACAGCGAAACACAAAGGTCAAGGAAGCTGAAACGCGCACGAACAGATGATAAGCAGATAAAAACTAGGTACACACGCATAAACAAAAAGAAAATCGTTGATCAGAGATAGGGCGAGACCATATACACATATATGTATACATGCGATGTCATCAACATGCAGCTATACAAATCAGATAAATGATACGCAGATTGGCGTACCGTAAAATATCACCGGAATTCGTTGTAACGACAGAGAATGAAGGTGAGTTGCTAGGATGGGTCGATTTGGTTACCAGGCTTAAATGACCATCTGACCATAGATATACTGAACAATACTAGCTTAGAAATGCGTAATGGTGATCGCGATATTGCCATCTTCTACTTAAGACGAACGACAGAATTACTGTGTCGAACTCACAAATGATCCACGTTACAAGGTCATTAGTGGGTAATGAGACGGATACTCCACATCAGGCCTACACACTGCCTTTCACCAGAATAGGATGAGCATTCGGAGCCAATGTGAGTCACTTGTTTCCTTAGGGGCAACCAGTTCCATCCACACATGCATTATTTAATGCCCGATCAAACCTATTTGTGTGTAACACAACGGTGTGAAACTGAACAACTGTCCGGCATGAATGGTTGGTAGCAAGCAGACACTGTGTTGTATATCAAACTGAAACTGTAAGCTATCCGCAAATTTCTGTTGAGTAAATCAAGATAGCCAAAGTTTTTAGGCAACCGTGAACCACAATAACACGATGAATAACCGTAGTTCAGTACTGATGATAATGAACATGGAGAGGAAGCGAGTGAAGAAGACTCACGACTGTAATAGAGGGTTAGTTTAAGCAAGCCTTTTCACCGCGTTCCTCATTCTGTATTATTTCAGTGTATTTCTAGGGCAGGTTCCAACAGGCAACATCCATATCGATACTCAGTATGAAGCGAACATAACTAAAAGTGGTTGCTGCTAACTATATGACACAGCGCGGAACCGGCATGTCTTGGACTGAATAGCCGAGAGTTATCCATCACACACAGAGGGAAGATGATATGGCAGTGTTTTAACTTGCCCTGATAGAAATGGTCCCTACTTACTTTCAAACAAGGAGAATAGGTTGCTTTTTAGGGGATAATGTACAACCTATGAAATTAAACGATTTCGTCTTCCTTGTATGAGCCGAAAGCCTAAATCATGTCAATAAGTTCATTTGCGTGAAAAGAGGTCAGACACTAGATGTTTTGCTTTAAATTACACAAAGACGAGTGATACTCATTACTGATTTAGTCCCACAATACGATTAAAACATGAACGACTTTAAAACGAAACATTTCCAATAATTTCACTGAAGACAAAGGGGTTGTGCAACTGGGCCTTACCTCTCGAACTTGAACACAAATCAGCATATTCTGGGCTCGATCGATAGTCATAGCATTGTGATGACGTTTTGTATAGTCGGCGTACATAACCATTCGAAACACAGGGAGAAGATGGCCAACATCTGTCCCCGGTGAATAGTGCTCACAGTCCGCGGCGTTATAGGCTTGAGGACGTGAGTGACTTCAGTATTGATTACAGTGAGTGTAGATCAGCGTTTGTATACAATAACCAACACGACTGCCCCATGAAAGTGCGGCCGGAGTTCAAATCCCGGACGTGGTAAGGATAGGTGCAAGTGACGAACCCTAACAAGAGCGAAACTCGAGTGTAGTGATTCCGTTCGATAGGGGCCGAGTGGAAAATCTACAGGATTGCGTAAGTTGCAATCAATTAAGAGTGATATTCAGTTTTTATCGACCAGATTTCCTTAATACATATCCCGGCACTGTTTTATCAACGATTGTGCATATAGACAGATAATTGGTGTTGAAGGTTGAACAGTGCAGCACAGTAGAGTTCACTTTAACCTTGTTCACAAGTGATTGTAAAACAAGCTACAGAAATGACTACTTCGTTTTGTTTCATTTTCTCGATTTGATCAAAGCTGATCGGTGATCCCATGTGCAGCTGCAGTACAATCGGAGCAAAAACAGATAGTGTTGAACTCAACTATCCAATGAGAAGAATTAAAAAGTTTTATTTCCGTTAACTCACTATACCTAACTAGTATACAACAACTGTGTGGTCATGAAGATGTACCAGTTAACTGAGATTGGTCGTCTCAACTACCGGTAATGCACCCTCATCCGATAAATTTTTTCATCTGTTCACTTGAACATGGTCTATGACCATCTGGTTGGAATTGCTTCTCTCACGTCTTGTCCTCTCACTCGCCCGTGGTCTGGAAATCTATGACAGACATGCGATACCATTGAAAACTAGATGAGGTGATGAGCAATAGTGTTTGTGCTATTATCCGCACGGTCAACCATGATAAATGTAAACAGCAGTGACGATTTCTGTATCCATTCTAAATCACTCACTATGGTATTGTAAGTCAAAAGTGGTTCAAGCTTTTCAACTGACCAAGTAACTGTTCAGGTGTAGACTGGACCGTTGTCGTGTTGCACAGCAAGTCAGATAGAACTTTAACTAAATAGCTCGGTTTCATTTCTTCGATGCATATTCACCCGTCGTGTATTTTCAATCAAAAAAACAGGTCAGTCAGTTTGTAGGACATTTTACTGGGCACAAAGTCTCACAGTTTAAACCAAGCCTACCTGTTGTTGCTTGGCAAAAACTGGCGGTTCCTAAGGTTTCAAAACTCAGGATCTATGACCACCCTCAACAGTGCATCTACAAACACTGGTATGGAGTCATCTTAACAAAACACAGAAATCATCGGTAGTCTGTTAAGTTTGATTTGGATGGGAATAACTCAGCTCTGTTCTCCCAACAAATGACAGCAACACTCACTACTGTAGCAACTCAAAATCTTGATCTCGTGTGGTAAACACCCATTAAGGTGGATGACCTCAATACGATTAACGACAGAACTCACGGACGACATTTTATAACAATACTATATTAGCCGTTAGAAGGCGATGTTCACTTTTCTGTTCAACACTGTAATCAATATACATTGCACGCCTAAACACACCAAAGCTTACATAACCCTAAGTTGCGTAAAACGACCCGATTTTGAAGAGAGTACAACTTGGCGACCCAAAATGGGTGTTTTAACTTAAAACTTATGGGGGTATTGAACACATCTTCGAACGGAATTCAATAACTGTGCGACAAAAAGATGATACATACATTCATACATATATCCCAGAGGTTATTCGATTTGTCATACAGTATGAAGAGGACAAGAAATAAACGGGATTTTTAATCTCAGGGATTGAACTTGTACTGAACCGCTGAAAGCAGCAGGCCACTCAAGAAGTAAACGTGTGGTTCTGCTGGTTTCAAGACTCACATCTAAATGACCAAATGAATGTAGGAGTCCAACATAAATCCGAGAAGGAAAAATACTGTTACCAGCTTATTGAATAATTTGTTCTTGAGTTTTCAACACTTCCTAGAACCAGATATATCCTTTAATTTCATATTTTTTCTACTTTTAACCACCCACGATTTAGTTCACCGAAACATATTGCTTCCAAACCCGTTAAGTGACATCATTCATTTACATGTGTCCCGATTTCTCGAGGATATATAGATACATGCATATTGTCCCGTTTCGAAACTAGTAGACAAATTTCAGTTGTCCTCGTAATTGTGTCCAACACCGTATCAAACGCTTATCGATCATGAACGACTAATAATCAAATCAATTGTTACAGTGAAAAGCCCCAATAGGTATGCACAAACCAAAATAAGTAATTATTACGCAGAAGATATTCTGACCTCTTTGAAAGAATGTTTGGTCAGGCATCAATGCAAGCAACTCAGGAATGCAGTCAAACATCGTGTAACAATCACAATGAGATGAAATTTCTTAGAAATCACTGTGTTTAGATTTTGTAACAGGCAATGGAGAATAAGTTGGCGTGATGGTACTGATTGGTTCAACTAACTCTATCCGCAGTTCTAGTGTGGCACATCGGAACGACACAGGACATCAAGTTATAGCCAATCAAACGCCTACAGTGGCCTACCGTACAAAGTGACCCAATGTATGAGAATGCGCTTATTATGTACAGTTGAGACTATCGCCAACCGTGTGCTAAAGAAATCGTGATTATGTGTAAACACGCTAAATTTGGCAAAACAAACCACATCCTTTGGTCCGAATGTCGTAGCTAGACCGGCCGTTCAGGCTAAACCCATCCTACTATCTCATAACTCAGTCCATTTTCATTCCGATTATCATAACGCATTGTGAACTTATTCTCACTTCGAATATCGATTTTTAGTTCTCCATTACGTTAAAATGTGATGTCCGTTATCATCTATGATACTGTTACCTCACTCCTTCAACATATAAGACACCTCCGTCATCTTGAACAACTGGATGACAGAAGTCGTCCTTTCTAGACTCGATGTTTTCAACCACAATGTCACAAAGCGAACTCTAGTGCGTCAATCCAAACAATTTGACTTAATCTCGATCTACATTCCGTTGGCGACCGCCAGAAATGAACAATGACAGCTGAGTTGTTCATGTGGACGAATCAAATCAGACCCCGTGAATAGTGAAAATGATTACTATCACAATTATAAGGTGAATCGCCCGGGAACGGGAATACTGCATCATATAATAAGTGCACGTTGAAATTGTAATACCACTAGAAGTGTGTGACAAACTAGCCAAAATGTAGAAAATTAAGTTTGGTATTCTTACCCCCATAATGTGCTACCCATTTCCTTTCACTAACTGTGACATTTTGACTGGAAGAACCGTTTGGCCCTATGCATAATTCACAAATATGTGTTACTTATTCAGGAACAAGTCATAGAGAGGCAGGTGAGATTATCCGTGAGAAGGATGATCTACGAGTAAACAGCTTGTTGCGGCGACTTGAAAGATGGGTTGACCACCGTGATGAACAATTCAACTGGCCCTAGTTAGCCACCTCACTTTGAGACGGTGGAGACAGTAGGATAAGTTATGATGTTTCCAATTATTTTTGTGATTTCGTTTAAAGCAGTCTTAAAACGTTGAGTACTAAAACTTGCTCGTAAAACTGTTCTCTTCAATCCCTTAATTAAAGACATTTTAAGCACGACGCTCATTCATTCCCCGTCGGAAAGCGCTGAAATTATTTAAACTCAATAAACCTCCATACCCAGGCCTTCTTTCTATGGCTGTTTTTGAAAGACAGTGACTTATGAACCGGTCATACTCTTTCGTTCCATATGGGAATCTCAACAGGAGTCTCGCGACTAGTGAATCCAAACTCCACAGATGGTGCTTGGATATCATGTGACAATTAAACTGATGTTAGTCTTAATTCAGTTACAATCAAGAAACTCACGTGTCTCATAATGCGATAGTTCTTGAAACAAAGCTGGATGGTCGGCATGATATACACTTTGCAACTTCAAGGTGCAAAGTATCGTAACAAGATTTACCTGATTCTGATCCTACTTTTGTTGTCATGGGCAGGTTACTTCAGACAGTTCACCATCTTACCTACCTGGATAGCATCAAGTCATTAGCCTGTAAAATAGTGCTGACGAGGTGTTCATGAGAATAGTAAAAAAACATCTAGTATGTTGAATAAACCTTAGTGTTACCCTCCCTTATGGGTTCCGATATGCATTCGTAAACTCGATGTACTACTACTTCTCACAGTAGGCGAATGTAAATTCAAGAAAGTGCTGACAGCGAACAACGAACAGGCTTGACCATGACGAATAACAATCAAAAGTTACTTAGACTGAACCCAGTGTTGAGTCATCCCCATAAGTCACCGATTCGACCCCGGATCAAATAAACCGCGATAAATTATTAGACAAAGGTCACCCACGCGTAGTCCGACCAGGCTGACTTGACCGTAGTGGTCGCGATAGTTGTGACTGTAACAAAGGGGACGTGACCTCAGGCGAATCACACAGAACAACTGTGCAGTACAGGCATAACAGTGCCTTTGTGGATGTTTGTTTGTGTGTGTTTGTGTGCAGCGTATATACGGCCTGCTAGTCGTGAGGTTTTTTCAACTGAACGTACACAGGTTTTTTTTAATGAAATGCGGTTTACCAAAACTGCTAGGCTGAAAAATTGTTGGGAAGCCCGGGTGTTTGTATGTGCGCTCATGTGCATATATTTTCATGGTGGAGAGTCAAACACAGGCGCATTCTAAAAGCACCGTACCTGCGTGTTCCGCCTAGAGCGTACGAACTCCCTAACAGAAGCAAGTTCACAGGGGCTTCAGGACAATACGCTGAAAATATACTGATCTGAATCACGGATAGAACGAATGTGTGGGCGGATGAATAGGATGGAAGAGAAGCTGGGGATGAGTGAGGAAACAAGGCGTGATTGGGATGAAGCAGCGCAAAACAGTAACGAACAGCGGGAGACGTGCAGTGATGGGGGTGTAAGGATGGACAAACGCACACAGTCCGGCGCTCCGGCTATGCCAGTAGGCAGAAAACGGGAAGACTGAGAGCTAGGTGGTACGCAAACATCTAACGGACTATGCAAGTTTTCGGGGTTGCAACACTGTATCTATGTTGAATGGTCACGATTCCTTGTGTATCTCTGACAAGACTAGCGTAACTAAACCGATCAACCGAAGCTCAAGGGGGAGAGGTACAAATGCCACTGAATCAATCTAAATTTGATCAAACTCATGCACGCCACCACAATGAGGTGGAAATCCCGGTTATCACATTAGCGATATCTGTTCGAACTGCCTAATAAAAACGGATGAACTAGACTGGAGTTGCGTTGTTGCTGAAGCCAAGCTCCAGCACTTATGGAGGTGGTGCAAAGTCGACAGCTATTACTTCACTGGTCGCAAACCAGGCATACAAAAAGTACAACTAAACGCCCATTAGTTAACTATACTAAATGGCATATCCGGCAAAATGGCCAGACAGCCATAAAGTTGGAATGACAGAAGAAAACCGAAAGGGCCCAGCCCACAATCGGTAAACATGTACACGTAACACTGTTGAACAAAGCAAACTGTCAGGATTACCCAGGACTGGTTAGCCGGCTTGCACCAGTCACGTATAAGAGTATGGTTTTCGCCCTCAAATTCCCACGCATTTCGCACGTGCATCCGCTTCTCAGCCGTTGATCGCCTGGTCGACATTTGCTGAATAACGGTCATCCTTCGATCGGATGATTTCCACACGGAACCTCTGTATCTATCGCCGCTTAGACTGCCTAGACAACATATATCGAGTATCGTAATCAATTGGACAAAAATGAGTGACTGAGTCAGTGGTAATTCGACCTGAAGAGGGCAGTACTTTCAATGTAAAATGGCCACAACTCACGTATAAGCTTTATTGATCAATATGGATAGGCAATCTTGGCATTAAATGATCTAGTAAGCTCTTGTAACTAAGACAATTGACGGTCTGATCCAGACAGACGAACTCATTCCTGAGGACTAATCACATCTCACGCGTGGGCTGAATTATCATCAACTTGTAATGTGGGGAATGTCCACGAAACCGTCGAATCGCGAAGATGAGCCTGAACATGCCTATACTTCTGGCTAATTTCCTGTGGTGTGACGCATTAACCTTCCTTCCCCAATCTAATCGACCGCCAAATCTTGATCTCTGACTGCCAGCTCGACAGACTGAATCAAATGAAATGATGGCTGACACGTGCACGGTATTCAGTAAAGGTCACGTAAACGATCAAGCAAGTAGCAGCCCCAACAGCTGGTTTCGCGTACTCCATTTGAATGGGCAGTAAGTCAGTGTGAGTTTCGAACGGAAGTCGTGCTCTTTTTATGTCAAGGACAACAATTTTGTCAAGCCGTGTAAATTATGCTCAGTACTATTCCCGATAAAAGAATGCAGTAGATTAAAATGTCTTGATTTCCTACTGCAAACTTATAACAATGTCTAATAGCTGAAAAACAACACAGCGAAAAAAGTTGAGATGAGTCGGGGGAATCCATACAAAGATGGTCTGGAGGCCGTTCAACCTGTTCATTTGCAGTTTTCTTTCGTTTACAGCAAATTAACAAGTAAAAATAATCGCGACTGGAACACTGATTGCAAGTGCTAAATTACTGAGGCATGGACACAAAGGAGACTGTTACTGCTGTTATTTGGACATGCTTCTGCGTAACCTGTTTGACAGGCAGTTTGCTTAGAGGACACAGTCGTTTATAAAACATTCAAGCACACCAGTATATAAACAAAAATTAGCCTGTTCAAGTGGTACCTGGGTTTGAGCCACCATCAATCATAACGACGAGGAATATTCCAGAGCTATCGTGATGAGACAAGAGTACGCAAGCCGGTACGTCATTGACTACCGCGTACTGCCACAATGAGTAGCGTTTCCAAACTGTTTATTTAAGGTTTTCCGAAATACGCGCTGGCGGACTACCACGTTGTTCACGCGATCATTCCCTTTGATGTATGTTAACTGATAAGAACGTCGATGGTCAAACACAGTAGAAATGTTCACATTTGCGCTGCAAAATGATGATGCTTCCGAACCCTAGAACAGAATGGAAGATACAATCCTTATGCATCCTTTCTTTCTACGATACTCGGACATCTATTCCAGACTACACTGGACGAAAGCAACGCGCGAAGTCGTCATTCCCGTCAGAATCTCATCAATAACAGAGGAAACTGAGGAGATGGTGCTATCCAACCGGATGATACGATCGCAGCTACAAGCAGAGAGTCTGTAGCAAACAAAGTAGGGACGGGAATACTACAATCTTGAAGCAGCACTTAGTAGATTGAAGGAGCGAGGCACATTTTTTATTGAACAACCTGGATAATCACCTTACATGGCAAGTATGCCTTCAGCAGAGGCACCAAACAGGACAATATCATCCGCGTATCATTATCTGCAGTGCCCTGAAAGAAATTCCACACCGAGCTAACTGGAATCCCCAGAGATAGCTTCTAGAATGCCGTCCATGACAAAATTGGAACGTAAGAGGGAGAACGAGTATACATTACTACTACCAGAATATCCGTAAAAAATGATTTTAAATGCTCACTCTCCTTGCAGAATGTGTGTAGCGATTGTAACAAATTCACATATTGTTACGTGATCTCGTTGTGAAGTAGACTCTCCCCAGACAACTGAATCGAGGGCGGCTCTTACGCCTGAAAGACCACGACAATTGATTGTCCATAAAACCGACGAGGCGCCAAGACGCGTTACAAGGTCAAATCATGACAAACACATTTATAACGGAAAACTGTTTGTTCCCAAAGCATCTGCCTTGCCTCGAGTTTGGCTAACCGACATAATCTTAGGCTAGTGAATAAGCTGGATACGATCGATGAAAACTGGATGTCTCAGTGGCTGCCATATAGACCTCGAGTCCCTTTTCTTCAAGATGGGAACAACCGCTGATAAGCATAAAGCAAGAGGCACCTCTTCAGTTTCTCAACAACGGGTTGACAGCTGTATGGTTAACCTCCGGCTACCACATTTAAAAACAGAAGAGGGAATGAGTTTGAATCTGGGGACTCTGTTGTATTTAAACGAAGTAAGCATCGGATCCACTTCTGATACTGACTAGACATCGTTTGAATATCATTGACTGAGTTGACCTTAGTTAGTCCTAACGGAGTGTGAGTCAGTGGCGCACCAGGTAGGATAACCACTCCAAAATTATTTTGCTAGATACAGCTTCCTGTATTTAGTATTAAGTATACAGTATTGATTATAGTTCCTCCTACCTGGTAGAAGGTCCACACCGGCATCTTGTGACTGTCGGAGACAATACTCCATTATTTCGTCCATGACGAAATTGAACAAAAATAATGAAAGGGGACAGCCTTGACGAACGCCGGCCCTGGTGCTGAAACTATCAGACAGTTCGCCGTAAACTTTTACCTGAGCCGAAGTATAGGAATAAATCGCCGACAATATGTTTACATACTTGGTCGGTACACCCCTGCGTTTAACCGACTCTAAAAGTGTAGATCGATCCACCGAATCGAATGCACCTTTATAGTCGAGAAATATGGCAATTGTTGGCCGGCGGTATACATGACGCTGCTCCAAAATTTGACGAAGGGTAAAACTATGATCTATACATTCCCGCCCAGGGCGAAATCCTGCCTGTTCTTCTCTAATGTTTAACTCCCGAACTGCAGTGAGTCGACGAAGTATAATGGATGCAATAACTCTAGAAATGACTGGGATCAAACTAATTTATCTGTGGTTTTCGTAAGAGCTCCTAATACCTTTCTTGAATATAGGAACTATTATCGCGTGTCTCCAGCACGGAGGGATGGTCTTCGTCATCCACACAAGTTGAAACACCTGAGTCAAGGCCTCAATTAACACCTCTCCACCTTCTTTAAAAAGTGCCGGAGCGAGATCATCTGGACCGGCAGTCTTATTACGATTGATAGCCGAGATACAATTGCGAACCTCAGTCTCAGTGGGTGGTTCTAAATCTACCGACCAGGGCGTTACATCACAAATTCGTGGAGGTAGCACGGTAGAAGCAGGAGGCCGACTAAATGGACCCCCAAAGTGTTCCGCTCAACGATCTAACCTTCTGGACTTATTATAGATTAGTGTGCCATCTGCCTCGCTGATATAGCCTCACTGACAGACGGTCGCCTGGGACCAGCTAGAATAGTCTACCAGTGTTCCCTGAAGCAAAACCAGTTTCCATTTTCTTAACTTTCTCCACTAACCAAGCCTCACGATCAGCGTTTCGGTTACATTTCAGTTTCCGAAGGATATCTTTTCTAGATTTATTATGTGAACTACCAGGAGGAACTTTCCGTCTGACTTTTAACATCTCCAGAGATTTATCTGAAGTCCAATGTTTGTTTAGCCCATGTACCCCTGTGCCGCATGCTATAGTACCTGCTTTCTGAATGGCCTGTGAAATGTGAGTCCAGTAGCTATTAGGATCTTCGAAATGGAAACTTCCAAGGCAGGTTTCTAAGCTGGATTGGTATTTATGCTTCACCGATGGTAAAGCCAACTTCTCAACAGCAAGTCGTTGCTGTTGGTGGGATCGTTGACCAGCAAAAGTAAGAACAAAACGACAACATATCAACGCATGATCTGAGTCCAAGTACGTGCTCCAATAAGAACGACAGTCTTGAATGCAACCACGCCACCTGTAACTAACAGCTGTGTGGTCTATCTGAGACCAGGCCTGATTCAGAGAAGGCGGGTGCCAAGTATAGCAATGACGTGCACGATGCCTAAAACTAGTGCTGGTTAAAAACAGCTTATACTCAGCGCACAGCTGCAACAATTGTCCGTCAATATCTGACCGATGTGACGCTATCCGAAACCTGCCACCCAAACGAGATTCGGCTTCACCAAGGCTACCCATCTGGGCATTCATACCTCCGTCCAGAACGACTATATCAGAGCTACGCGTCGACCGAAGGAGAGCGGCCAGATACGAGTAAAATGCGTATCTGACGCCGACATCACGACAATCAGTAGGAGCGTAAGCAGACACAGCGAACAGATTTCTGAAAGTCTTGCGTCTAAAGCTGGTCTTAATTGAACCTGCCACGCAGACGGCACAAAGTCTACTGTTCACAGGAATCCAATCTATCAATGCAGCTGCAGCCGTCGTGCTGAGGACTACACACCCACTCCAGCCTGACCTGTAACGGCGGCTGTGGAGTCACCGGAAGTGTATAACCAGTATATGGTAGACAATACGGATGCTGTTAGTTCTATACGGTGACTACTGTTTCCGATTCTAGTCTCTGAGATACAGCAGACATCGACATGCAATGAGTCTAACGTTCGTGCAAGAGCGGCCTGTTGACCTATCTGTTTTACCGTGCGAACGTTGAAAGCACCTATATTAATTCGCGTTCTGGGTCTAAGCAAGGGAAAAGGGAAGCCTGAAGCTGACTGGCAAGAGACGGGACTTACCAGTTCAGCGATACCACGGTTAGCTACATCTGTTGTGGGACCTGTAGAGCAATTATCAGAAATGGAGGTCGGGAGGGGCCTGAGAACCAAGTTGGATAGGACAGTGGGGGAGGGGTCAGCAGTAGCGCGTTTTTGCCTATCCACCCTGCTGTATGCAGCAGATAGGGTTACCCGGTTTATACTACGAGACGGCCGGTGGAATATGGAATTACTTGTGTTATGATTATTCGTGGTTGTGTGTGGGCTAAGATACTGCCAGGGCGCCCAGACCTAAATTGGAGAACGATTAGGGTTCTCAACCAAAGTCTTTGGCTCAAAAGCCTATACTGCAGGGCAGCGGCTGGGTAGCAGCGCACCAGAATTGGTACGTTTTCCGGAAATAGATGCCAACTTTCTTCCAACCCCAACCTGAAGGACCAGGAGCTTGGTTCGTCAGACCTCTACCTATCGGCCTGCCTGGCATAAGTAACCCTATCGGTGTGGTGGCCACACCGTCCAGTTTAGCCCAACAGGTCATCGAGATGCGCAAGCCGTCACACCGCGTCAAGGTCCAGGCTCGTTGTGACATGACACTGGAGCCCAAAAATACACATCCATGAGAATGACGCCGTTTACTTAAAAGCCATTGATGGTAGCTCATTAGTGGTTATTAACAACTAGCAAACTCAGCGAGGGATAATTCATATTTGGCTATATAGACCAATAAAATGGAGCAAGCTATGTTTTACTTAATGACTGCGAAACATTACCAATCATCGATGTTTGAGGCCATTCGCGATCATTAGAAGCATCAACGTGTAAGTAATTAGGAGGATAAAAGACAGGTTTTTAATCATGAGGATCGATCAGGGTCAGTCACCACGTGGTGAGAGTGTCAACCCATTGCCCACCACATCAAACACCCTTCGTCGATATCACACCTAAGTAAGGTACGGTTTGAGGTCGCCAATCAATTGCTTGGTAAACAGGAACAAAAGTATCCACTGGTCTCAATGACCCAGTAGACCTCAAGTCAGGAAAAGCGACGGAATATAGCGGCTAACCGGGTTGAGTAGCGTGAAGAATCTGCGAATCAGTGACGACTAAAAAAGCAGGGCAGTGAAATACGCAAACAGTTACAACCTCACTCACATATGAGACCCGAGTGCTTGTTTACAACGTTTGAGCTTAGACATGTGAGTTCCAGAGATTAAGTCTCAAACGCTGTCACTGTTTTGTTACTTGGGGTTTTATTTTTCTTAACACAGTCAAATGACACGCAAGCGTTAGTATCAATGAGTTGTGCAGTATCATCGGTGGTGATAACGTAAGCTGATGGGTTTCAAGATGAGGCTAAGCAGGATGAAAACACACTATCAAACTAATAACAAAATGATGAATTGATGCGTCTGCATACCACAAAAACAGTCGAGTTTGTAAGTATACTGCTGATATCCATTTATTTAAACAAGGATCACAGCAAGCTTGAGAAAAGTGGAGACTGTAACTTGTCTGATACGATCTGATTAATGATTTATCGATCGAGCAATCACCTTACCTCCCTATTAAGGGATAGAGTCAGATGAATCTAAGATGCTAGCGATTATGGTTGTTCGTACATCTAGGATTGGTTGAAAAGACTTAGTGTCAGTTGGTAGAACGTAACAGAATCACGTTACAGGCATGATGGGCGACGTTAAGCTTTCAGCTCAGTAGGGATGTGCACCACTGAGGAGCATCTAACAGTAGCCAGCGAACTTTAGAAAACAACAGATCGGTTCAATTCTTTTAAGTAGTCCATGAGTTTAGCGATCATGCCTATAAGACACAGGATTAACTGAATTCGTGTGAAATAGACAAACAGAGTCTAAGTATATTATCATAATACGCGACAATATTCTACGCAACCCGGTTCAGTAGCTGTACAACGAGATAACTGCAATCAGGAGACCGCTCAACTTTAGCTTGAATAGAACCCAGATAGATGTCAAGTGATTTTCCCATGAAGCAATGTTACTGACTACGCCATATGCAGTTGAACATAAGTCTTTTTGAATTTAGTTCAGATGCTATCAAAAGAACATTAGGCGTTACATTTAGGTTAGTCATCTTTCGATCTATATGGCAAGTGTGAGTTCAAAAACTACATACTATATGTTTATGTCCATTTAACATTCCAAAAAGATAACGAAGCATGACAACTGATGTAAAACAGTCGCGACGTCTACCGAAGCTTTAGACGTGGAAACGAAAGCAAGTAGAGTTGAAAACAACGGCTGACGCAGTCCTCGACTAGTTCGTATCAGGCTATTTGAGCAATCAAGCCATCATGACTAACGAGGAGGGCTACTACCGACAAGATGCACGCTCTATGCTCAAACTCGTTTCAGTATGTCTGATTAATATGAGAGTAAACGAGAGAAACGCAGAACGTGTATGTGTGCGTGCATGTGTGCAAGCACACCCATCCACCCACCCACCCCCCTCGAGCACGCACAAGCACAGACGCACATGGTGAGAGCATCAGCTTATTGATCAACCAAAAACACAATTCGCTCGATCAGAGCCCGCGAGCACACATGCAAATGACAACGCACGCATACTGTTGGTTGGGCCTGGTAGCTAACTCTTCAGCGTTGTCGTCGGTATAAGTCAACGCTGAATCGATGCCACTGACGCAGGATGTCGACGGTAAATCGCAAGAGTAGCGCAGACGAGCCGGACGAATCGTTTACCATGATCGTAACAGTGGGAATTCTTTTAGCACCAGTCAAGAGGAACCTAGGGGTTATTAGTTGCGTACAGATGAGTAGCCTGATATCCGGTTGAGAAAACCTAAACAACGCGCAGATTCAGTCGGAAACACCATGCTCAGGTGAACTTTTCAGTTAACCTCTTTCGAAAACAAACACAAGATGCGAGATTCGGCTTTCATTGGGGCGTGTTAATAGATCGCTTCCTCGTCACCGACAGGATTTAAGCTCCGGTCTGCGTTTCTTTCAGGTAATCCGCGTTGACTACTGTGGCGCTGATTTCACAGTGGACATGGCTAGGTTAGCACATCCAAACGGTTAGCCATGGTCACTTGCGAATGACGTTAAGTTAGCTCCATCTTCCACAGAGTAGGCAAAGTAATTGTTTCGTCAGTACCAACCGATAAACCCGTGTCTAGCTGTGCGCTGCCCATATTTTAGCACAGTATGTGCACACAAAGTGATCGAAATAAAGTGGGCATGGGAACGGTTGAATAAACTCCAAATTAGCAGTTGAAACAAGTGAATGTACCATCATGGGGTTGGTGATGTCCGGTTCGTTAAAATCGATAGCTTTTACAGTCCCCGTAGGCACACGTTAACACCGGTCTCAATCAGGCTTATAAACCCCTTTTTTCTGTAATCCGTGTCCCCAGGTCCAGTGCGGTCTATAAAGGAATAATGCTCGCATTGCAGCTGATTGGCCAACATCGACCAACCCAACGGGTTAGCCAAGTCGGATGGGGGTAGAAAAGGATAGGCGAGGCAACGATGCAGCACAAGGTCATTCTGGGGTCAAACCAGGACGCGCAGGCGAAAAAGAACGGTCGGCAAGGCAAACAAACGCATGCGTACGGGCACGCGTGAAGGACTGATATAGTGATGCAAGAGAGAAAGATAGATGGAAAGGCAGCAACGGATGGCTCCTGCTAGTCAGGATGAACAAAAATGTTGGACTGAAACCAAACAACATAAAAACGTAGCTAGCCACCCTGTATTGAATAGAGTAGATTACCTGATATAACGTAAGAAGCTGAAACTTTAGAATGGATGTGTGCCTATTTCAAACTGTAAAATACAACGTCTCGCATACAGCATCCTTTCAAGCCTACATTTAAAACTGCTGCTACAAACAAACTCAACAAAGTGGATAACAAAACGAGACAGTTACCTTTACAATTAAAAATAAGTATAGTATGAGTTATTATTGCAATAGTTTCTTCATAGGGTAACACCCACCTTACACACAAAACTAAATGCACCGTTTACAACTCGTATACAATACACGACAAAAGGTTTGACTGGGCTTCTCGGACACTCAGACAGATCGATCAACAGGCCAGCTATGCTACGATCAATTCGTTCCGTTGATTGTTGAGGACATAGCTGACAGCTACTACACAATTTCAACAGAATGTTGTGTCTTGGACCTAGCACTTGTACTTTCTCTATGTCTCTATGGCATTTGTTCGAACAAGGAAAGATCAACCGAGAGGCAGTCTTTAGGAGTTAGATATGACAACAAGGTGTGAACTGAACAACTGGACGGTGGTACGGAATAAGGTGGTGGTGGTGGGGAAATCAGAGCAATCCATGTTCTGGACATTTCTGAATCATACATAAGTTGGCGTTCGCTACCATGCGACATAGTAGATCGCACATTACAAACTAAGAATTTTACTCTGACACTGTTGTGAAGGTTATATTATGTGTGGATTGGAAGACCATCAAACTGTTGACCATTCGCCTTGCTACACAATAAAATACATGTCGCAGTGAACTGGGCACTATGGGCAAGAATGAGAAATGTAGTTTAAGAAAGTGTAGGAGGATATGCATAATCAGAGTTAACACTTACAAGACTTATGGGCCGACACCGCATTTGTTTGATCTTTTCTTCAGCGTAGGGAGAGAAGTTCTGGTAAGCTTGGTTCACTGTGATAATTACTTCGTATAGCCCCAGTTGGTCTGTGCTCGGACGACTGCAAATTCCATGTCGGGAACCAGGTGGCAAGAATGCCGATGGCTGGCCAGTGGATTCAGGACAGTTGAGGATTCCAGGATTGTTTGAGCCACGAATAGCAGGGTTATGCATTTCCAGTGGACCGGGGGTCGTAGCTTCTGAACTACGGGTCCTTCGGGGCATTCGGCCATAGCGGACACTGTCCTTGGACATACCGACTGCCAGACATTTACGAAACCGGCAATACTGACATCGGTTGCGATTGAGGCGGATGACCAAACACTTGCCGTCACGTAGACATTTGTATTCAATCTGCTTTTGTATGCTACGGCGAAAGAAACCCTGAGAAAAATGAAAGATGTATGATAGCTAAATATGTTTATCGTCATGGCAAAATACTTGGAGACTGAAGATAAGCTTTACGATATAACGACAACGATGTAAACAATGCCAAGAGTCGTGGCAACAGTCAGGTACTTAATGTATACCACGTCGTTATTGCTTAGGGGCACAGTGAACACATAAAAACCCCATCAAAAGCAGATTCAGACCTGTCAAGCCTCGCTTAGGCATGCAGCAATGAAAAATCATGCCACACTCAAGAACAGCCGACTGACTGAAATAGAATGAAGCCACTAAGACCCATTTGTTCGCCTAGTCGTCCCACGGGAACACCTCTATAGATCCACAGGGTTTGAGTTGCCACACTGATAGACAAGGAAATTGGCGTAGTAACTAGTCAAAAAATGATGATAACAACAGTTGGAAGACAAGCATCCGGTTAGCTCTCCAGCTATGAATGATGACAGTGCCATGTGAATCCTGAAGGCGGTTTGAAGCGCTGAGAGTCGAAGTTCAAATAATCTGTTCATTTAGGTATTTCAAGACATTCAGAAGTAACCGTAGCGTTAATGGGACGCACACTTACCCCCCTTCCGACGCATACACACACACATACGAAGAACAAGAGAGAGAGAGAGAGACGAGAGATGCAGAGAGATCACGCGAAAGCATAGTTGTCCATCATTGCAGAACCGAGACAAGTCGGGTGCGACACATGTACAGCGTTTGGAACGTATCGGAACTCGGTCTATCGCACGAGTACAAGTGGCATTAGCAACGCATGTAGGTGGGAGCAGTTAGGACCAAGCACTGCTAGTGCACACACACACACACACACACACAAGCGGAACGACCTAATGGAGATACTAGCAAAAGTCAACTCTATAACCGGGTACGTCATAGCGGTCACCACCGCAAAAAATACACATACACATACGCACAACCAGCCCATCGGATGAGCTGCAAAACCTAGGGTCCGCATTGTCATAACACAGCGGGTTGCCAATAGCGAGTCGTATTGCTAATGGCTGTCAAAACACTGCATGAATCACGATGGAGCGGAAAGTCCGTACCAGTCGAGGGGTTCTGCGAAAAGGGCTAAGGGTCAGGCAGTATGCAACCTATGATGCAATCAAAAGTACAAACAGCAAGCTCCATTTGGTTCACAGAAATGGTCGAAATTTAACATTTTCGTCTCACAACACAATCAGGACAATAATTTGAATTGTACATAGATGCACTGAGGATCAAAGATGGGAACCAATGGCCACATATGTGGCAGGGCGACGCAGCTGTAGTTAAAAACAACGATAGGAATAAATGAGATTTGTCGTTCTCGGTTGTGAATGTCTTCATAATCTTCAGCAGAACCCAGTCACGTAAGGCCTACTAACCGATTAATTCATGCCTGGTCGGTAATGTCAGCAAGCTGATGATGAGCATATAATTCGCTGAGGTGATGATACTACGACAATAATGAATTAAATCCAGTGATTTTACCTCACTCGCACTAGCAAATAGCAGTCGTCGCACACCGTGCTGATAAAGTGTCCATCTCAGCAATACCAGACAAGGCCATGATAGACCACCAGGTATCAGAGACTTATCAACAGGGGTCCATAAGAGTAAAAAAAGAAACAGCAGCACATGAAGCAAGACCAGAAAATGCATGTGAACGGCAGAGAAAGACGACACCCAGAGTTGTAACAACCATTTACGCGGAAAACGGGTTGTACAACAGGAACCCGATTTAACATCTTTTGTGGCTGAGCGAATATGTTACACCTATGACGGATACATTTTTATTATGGAAGCACTCGAACGATGGATGGCTGAAAAAGAACATCAGAAAAGAATACGGTTAAAAATCTTTGTAGCCGTAAACTGCATGGTAAATATTGATTTGTGATCACGAGAACAGGCATTGAACAAATCAACGATTAGCGAACTGCGCGTGACGGCCCGATCCACGCCAAAAACATCAAATGTGGCTGCAACGGAGGGTAAACAGTAGTAAACAGATATTATAGCTCCAAACAAACCAAATCGTTGGGAAAATATAATATGACCAATAACTCGTCGAATCCATACATGAATGAAGCGATTGTTTGGGTGGCAACTGGAAATGAGGCTCCAGTTCGTGTTCTAACGTGGTTAACAGATGCACATTTTGTCGCAAAATGTGCAGGGTAGAATGCCGTATTTAGTTGCTTTAGGATAAGCATGTTCGCAAAGCACACTATAAATGCTCTGAAGACTAGCTACATGTATAGGTTACTGATGAGTAGTCGGGGATTTGGTTAATTTCGAGTTGAACATCACCCACAACTGATCGCAGCTGTCACATTCCCATAGATTATCCAGTCGGCCCCTTTCGAAAAGAAGCACTAGACTCGAGTTTTGCTCTCATTAGAACTCGTCAGTAGTGCATATCCTCGCCACTGCCTGGACTAGACCTCCAGTCACGCTGTTCATGAGGCTACCGTGTTTACCACTGCGCCACTAACCTCACGTTAGGCACGACCGAATTATCATATGTGAGCGCTCAACCACTTTCGTTTGTGAGTAGTGATCAGGTTACCCGATCGTCTCGATAGGAGACACAGTTACTGTCTGTTAACTCCAATCGATAACCCCGCGATTAGGACTTCCTAGACAGGTCGATGTTCAACTTGGAATTAACCAAATCCCCGATCACTCATCAGTAATCTAAAATATCGCCTAGTAGGTTTAAGTAAACATGTATATGTACCGAAACGGGGTAAATAAAGAAAGTTTTGTGTTTCTCGATACCGGTCGTCTAACTGAAATTTGTCAAATACTGATCATTCATTTAAACACTATTTCTCATGTCAAATTAGATGTGACCCTCATTTTTTCGTTCACCCTGCAAACTACCATCTACCCCGTGAAATATTTTCTTCTGGGACTGCGTCGTTTCATCATCCATACTGAATCCCCTCTGATCCGGAGATGACGTGATACAAGTCCGTACTGAAGAAGAGTACTGAAAAAGCTTTGGGTAACTCACTTGATACCTACACTATGCCCATTGTTGACGCGCGTGCTGGCTCTACCAGACTAACGACGGTGGACAACACTTACAAGCATGCCAGTAAACTAAGCATATGAGCATGCACATATGATAAACAACCAAGCTTAACTAAGACCTTCAACGAGGTTAGCTTTACGATATTTTATGAAACTGACACTGAGATAAAAATATATAAACACTCGGAACATTTTTTATCTCGTGTTATTGCTATTACAACTGACCGCCTGGAGCATGAGGTAAGCGTTAGGAGACTATTCGGTTAAAATTACCTTTCCCCAGACCAAATAATCACTCGTTAAAGTTGCAGAGAACATGTGGTGGTTATCCGAATACTTCCAGTCTGAAATAATGTAGTTATCTGTCGTAACAACGTAATCAGCAGATAATGCTGAACGCAGACATGACGCATACATTTAGAATGAGTCCTCAGACAGTTTGACTATCGGAATAATTGCGAAAGAGCTGCGGTTGGTCAGTTCCTGCATTCGACATGTGCGGAGGAGCACATGCAGTGTGTTTGCTAGGTATTAGGGGAGTTCCCTTTCTGCCCAGCTCACTCTCCATTTGCCTCATTTGCAATCATATCATGACTTTTGAGACTGAAAACATCCAGCAAGTTTTGTTCTTTTCTGACCGATTAACGTAGATTCGGAAAAACCTATTCATTCTCATACTTTTGCACTCCCCAGATTTTCTGTGAATCCTGATTCGGTGACAGGTAACTAAAGCAGGATGGGTTACATCATTAAAAATTACATATGTGACCAATACAGTCGTCCCTCAAGGCCGAAGCCAAGCCAATGAAGTCAGCTGCTGTGTTTATTTCATATATAATGCCCTATTAACAATATACAAAGAACTTTTATCGTGCCCCATTGCTGAGTCTTTTGCAACCAGTCGGGATAGCTTGGGGTCGTATTAACCAGCGTTACAACAGATTTGGCGACCGGAACCCACGCAAAAATGACAATAACTGCTGAAGACTTGAAAGCTATTTTACAATTCCAGCAAACACAATTCGAAGCAACCCAAACCCGACTGCTGGAAAGCCTGACGCGGCTTACAGTTCAACCGTCAACATCAACCATCGAGTCTACTTCCATCGATGTAATTGTCAACAGTATCATGGAGTTCAACTACGACCCTGATGCTGGGTTAATCTTCGATTCGTGGTTCAAACGTTACGAGGATATCTTCAACATCGAATTCAAACACAAAGACGATGCTTGGCGTGTTCGACAACTGCTTCGAAAAATTGGCACGACGGAGCACACAAGGTACTGCAATTTCATCCTACCGAGAAATAGCCGGGAACTCTCCTTTGATGAAACAATTAGAACATTGACGGAAATTTTCGGTGAGCGTTCATCTTTGTTTAATGCCCGTGATCAATGTATGAAATTAACCAGGCGAAAGCAGGAAGATTTTATTACTTATGCCGGTAGAGTCAATCTTGAATTTGAACATTTCGAGTTATCTACTATGACGGAGAACCAGTTTAAGTCCTTGATTTACGTCTGCGGACTACAGTCACAAGCTGTTGGTGATATAAGAAATAGGTTGCTTAACAGGCTTGAACAATCTCCCGACATAGCGTTGCAAGATTTGGCTCACGAATGTCAACGCCTGGTTAATCTGAAACATGACACGGCCATGTTGGAGCGTACAGTATCCAACAGTGTATTCAATGTAGCTCAGTCATGCACCATACCGTCCAACAGTACCAACGCTCCTAACCCTACTAAACCGTCATCAGCATGTTGGCAATGCGGAGACTGGCACTACGTGAAGTTCTGTCCTTTTAAGAAACACCAGTGTTCTGTCTGTCATCATCGAGGACATAAAGAGACCTACTGTAAAACACAACGGCTCCCTAGGCTTCATCGTCAGAATGCACGGTCATCGAGTAGAAGTCGCGGTTACAAGCCACCCTCGACCACCGTACTTGCAACATCACAGCTGCATTCACCAGCGTGTAGGAAATATGTCACCGTTCAGACAAACGGAAAAATTGTCAGGTTACAGCTTGACACAGCATCTGATATAACTATCATATCTGTTGGTGCATGGCGCGAAATTGGAGCACCAAAACTAATACCAACCAACAATACAGCGCGCACTGCATCTGGCAGCAAACTTCGAATTAGTCAATTTAACTGCAAATTACAAGTCACTAACCGAACCGGCACTGGAATCGTGTACATGACAGACTGCAATTTGAACCTTCTTGGTATCGACTGGATAGATAGTTTGAATTTATCAGATCGATCTATCAATCAGCTTACTAAATCCACTCCTTTTCAAGTACTTGAATTACAGAACTTATCCCAACCACCGCAACGGTGGCCGCCTCCAGAAAAACCATGGTCAGAGCGCCGACGGAAACAAGATGTACGTTTCCAGATAGATTCGAAGCGACCTACTTACGAAACACCTGAAAGGGAAAGTGTCACGAACGGCTTGAGACGAAATGATCTCAGTTGGGACGCGCATCATGGCACTCACCGAAAGGTCAAACAAGTGCACCAGACAGGACATATGTATGGACCGAACAACAACCCTGGAACATGTCATGGGGTGACCAACACGGTCGTCCCTCAAGGCCGAACCCAAGCCAATAAAGCCAGCTGCTGTGTTGATTTCATAATATAATGCCCTGTTGACAACATACAAAGAACTTCTGTTGTGCCTCATTGCCGAGTCTTTTGCAATCAGTTGGGATAGCTTGGGGTCGTATTAACCAGTGTTACAACAATATGGCAGATTCCTAAGGACATATAAACCAAAACAGCTCCCTCTTACCATCTAACACGTGATCATGCACCTATTACCTACTAGGTGAGTTCAGCTATTTGTGATGCACATTCAACAAGAATGCCATGAACTATCAACAAGTGTTAGCGCAACAGACCTATTCATATACCTAATCTAGCTCTTTTGAAGTTTTGCTGCGATCATCAACATTCAAAACAACCCATGAAGGGGCAGCTGGGGATTTCCAAAATGGCAAGTATATTTGGTCACCGGTTTTGCATCTACAGATGAACAATTGGATAGACTAATTTGAGAAAAACGTGAACGTTACAATCAATGTTTACATCTGTACTTTAGGTTTCAGGACATTTGCTGCAATGCCGAGTAGCACGCGGCTGACTGATGTCAAACTGTTTAAATATAGGCAACATGAATTGTTGCGGTACTCAGAGTGACGGAACCTGCAACTATGTTACTGATACTAGCTGGGCTCTGGTACTACTGACCTGTTGTGAGCCCTTTCGTTTGAGTTTTAACACGTCAGTTTAACGAATCGGCCAGACTTGAAGTGGGATTAATGAGGCACAGCTGCCCTACAACCAAAAGGACACAAATTCAATTCTCGATGTGAATGGCGATTTACGGGATCTAAAAATTGCAAACCAGAACCAACCGAAAAGTAGACGCAAAATCTACAATGATCCATCAGCTTCATCAGTTCTGGTTTATGTATACCAGGAAATTTCGGACGCATTATTAGGAGACTTGATCTTAAGTACACTTCGAATGTGGTATGACTGACTAGTACGCTTCTGTAGGCTTTGTCCTAACTTCGTAAAGTCTGAAGTACATTGAATGACAGTTCCGTTGGTAACAATGCTAACGAGGTGGTATTCCATCAATCAGCCCAACACAGTTTTGCCAGGGATCAATAAGAGTATAAATAATTTTAATCAGGTTTTCGATAAAACAGCATTTCCCACCGAAAAGTTCAAAGTTCACAGTCTGATCTGATGTATGTTCTTTATTCGTTTTGTTGTCCATGAAACTTAGCAGTGGGTGCAATTAATTAATGGAGTTTCATCAGGAATATCACAATCTCATCTAGACGGAAGTGACACCACAAGGTGCTGTTTGTTGCCCCTGTGTTGGGAGGTGTATTTCGCGCGCACAGACATGCACACAGTCACACACCGAAGCGTGATCCCTTAAGGCCAACGAGTAAGCGAGCAGTCCACTGGCCCAGCACAGCCCAAGACGTGGAACGTTTTGTTTTGAGAAAGCGGGCAACAATCAAACAAACACATTGGTATACACACACGCAGATACGCACACACGTACGTTATTTTGATCGATGAAAGCGCTGGTGGACAAACACCAGTATGAGCCTCGCGTTTAGGACACGTAAACACACGTCAACAAAAGTACACACGGAAACAAAGTAGAGAATGAGCCTATTCTGTCAGGCTTACTCGTATCAAAACTGACTGTTGATTATTAGAAAGACAACCTTGAAAGAGAACAACAAAAAGTGCTCCAACACGCATGGCACTACTCAGACAATCGAACGGGATAAGCTACCTGTAAGCACCACCAAACGTGAGCAAGATCCGCTCATCTCAGATTGCCCTGTATGTCGTACACATATGAAACCTACACGTGTTGGCCATTCACGGTCTGGTTGCCGAACTAAGTGAGGCTAAATAAACGTGGTAGATGAGGATATACACTAAATAAGCGTGTGACAAAGAGTCGGTCGATATAAATTGAACAAAATGAAGCAACGCCAAAGAAAGCTGACAGAAGATAAATCTATAAACTGAAACTTTCTGCTACAATCAATCACGTCAATAGGTTGAAAGGGAGAACGAGTCGGTCCTGTCGCAACTATCGCACTTCAACCTAGAGAAAATATTTTTCTCCACTGAAAATGGAAGTGGAATTTGAATTATAAGTATACTCGACAAAAATAGTCAGGGAAAGTTGTAACAATCAGCTGTACAGGAACAAGCACGCAAGTGCATTTAAAGCACAACATAGAAACTTGTGGTTTGTGTACGTAAAAGCACCGACCGAATTTCTCTACACCTGGAGTGAATGGAATTTTTATTATTATTTCGGATTACATAACCTTTGGTGAACACCGATCAGTCATTCAGTCATTAGTTCTCGCTGTAACAAAAATGTGACTCTCATTCGCTCACCTGACTTAGCACGACCCCACTGACCTTGATAAATCGACCGACTATGATAAAATGAAGGCGAACGGTTAGAATGTGGGAAGGGTAATACAGCGTGTTGTTGGCATCACTTTGGTTTTCGATGATGTAGATCGCGTTCACATCTCAGTGAGCCTTTGCCTTACGCTTGTTTGTAGTGTCTTCCTCTACGGGACTATCGGTGCAACCTTTAATCCGAATAAACCCTGTCTTACATTGTCACCATGTTGCACAAAGTTGGTTGGTGAGTATAACGGGTAACCGAAGCCAGAATGGCTGGTTTACCTGTTACGAAAGCGAATTGCTGAATTACGATAGTGCTTCCAGGAGTAGAGTAGATGAGCACATGAGTGGACAATCAAGAGTGAGTGACTCAATAATGGCTTGGACGTTCATACAATATAGGCTGATGGTGGTTCAGATCGTGTATGAACTGCTTACTATTTAACTCCGGTGAGCAAACTGGTCTTTGTAAACTGAACATCACCCATGCGTGATTGTTGCTTCTCTATAAACATTGCAGCTAACCTCTACAAAAGGCTCGCCTTTCCTGATTATACCACGAACGGTTTTAGCGACAAGGGTTTACAGCGAGTACCTTTATCCCCAGCAGAGTCCGACTTGAATGATTAGCCATTTTATGGCACTAATGTTAAAACCTATCTGAAGAGTTTCGTAAGGGCGTAATCTCAAGAGACTGACCACTTGCCTGTTCAGCCTGTTTGCCTATCTGCAACCCACTAGAATATCCTTGGGGTCATCCTGACAAAATATTTCTCAATGTTACGGAACAACGGACGCTGTTACGCTTGATATTTGTGAATCCGAAGGCACATACAAAAAAGACCAAACCAGTGAGTCAACTCCAGTGATAAACAGTCACAGATTTGATTGATATAGCTTAATCACTAGACAGCTGGTTGCACCTCTGGTGTCAGGATAGATCTTCTAATCAGCCCCTTTCTAAAAAAAGTACAAGGATGGAGTTTCGTTCTTGTTAGAGTCTATCAGTGGTGTGTAGGCTTTCGGATAATTGTGAACAGTGGTGGTGTTGTTCGTAGTTCGGGTTGATGGTTTTGGTATTGGTATGTGTGTATCCTCATCACCACCGGAATTTGAACTCCGATCACTGTTATTACGAGTCAACCATATTTACTACTGTGCCGCCGATCTCATGCTAGTCATGGCCTACCATTTATATTTGAAACAACCATTTCACGTTGAACATTTGAATAGAGCAGACAAAAGACTAACATTACACGATTTATGCTCGAGCAGATTTAGCTGCATCTCTATTGGTGTTAACTGCAGACAGGTGAGATGCAACGAAATCTGCTCGAGAATAAATCATGTAATGTCAGTCTTTTATCTGCTCTATTCATACCATTTATATACTCAGCCACAACCCCATGTGAATAATACACACGTTCATTGTGTTATCTCCCCGGAGGATAGGGCAATCTCAGCACTAGGAGGCTCCGGCAAGAATTAATCTCCAGTAGTGTGCCTGTTTTCGAAAAGATTCGGTACAGGTGAATAGGAAAGTTGCGAGCAACTGTACGGTATTCCGTTTTAAAGTCATTGATCAAATATCACTCAACAGACGGATACACTGAACCGATGCTACATGACTCTGGTGGTTTGTTATTCTTAGAGTGTGTATGCGTATCTATAGTCTGCGCGGAATGAGCGATAGAAATTACCATGTCCAGTTTCCCGAGAGTACATGAAAAAAAAAACAGACACAAGGGGGAGACAAAGGTACTTTGCACGCTTGTTCTTCGCAAATTGAACGATTTCAACTGCCACTTCGTTTTTCTGCACAGAAGTGTGTATACACCTCTCAACAGAATCAAAAGGCCATTCAACAATTTATAAATAATTCGGCTGAAACAGATCACTGACTGTCCACTTTTGCGTCTATCTGACTTAGTTACACGTAATAATGGCGCGCAGTTTTTTTGACACCCCTCTGGTTTTTGCGTTATTGGCTGCAACATGTCTGTAAGACTACTTAAACACGTGGTTCGTTGAAGCAAGCTAACGGGATTCCTTCGTTCCCCTCTCAATGCACGGTTTCGGCATGTTTTTAAGAATTGTGTCACGATGGATCGGGTTCAGATTATTCTATCGTCGGTTGTAGAGCATCCTCTAAACCGCCACGCAACCGTAGTTGCCAACATCGGCGTAAACGTGAGTGGCACAGAGATTCGATCGGATTTAGATCAGGACTACGTGTTAGCCAGCAGAGCACATACTCTGTGAAGACAAGACCAGGTTGTAGTGACAGAACATATGTATTTCTGCATTGTTCCACTTAGAGATTACGTCCCTTGCGCGTGTGGTATGGTAAATAGCTGCAAAAATCTGTCCAATGTACCGATGTAAGAACTGGAACTTCGTTCACGATCTGGAGTCGACAATCCATCTATCCGTCATTCGAATTATGCACGAAACCATTAATCGTTTTCTGATTGAAGCACAGTTAATCATACAAAAGGCCATACCACTTCATACAGGTCATTCGAACTGAATTGACTGTCGATACTTAAGCTAACATTTTCACTGTGGTCAATTTATAGGACGTCCAATCATTGTACACACGGTTGCATGCATTTGACTGATCAAACGATTTTGCATCATTCGATAATTCAGACAAGAAAAGTCCTGTGATGTCATTTGTTCAGTTTTTTTAGAAACATGGCTTACGGACCAAGTTCAACTGTGAGAAAACTGTTCATTCTATTAGATACCAGAAAAGGGACTCTGTGTTGGTCTCGATCGCATATAAGTGAGAGTCACTTTTCTTCCTTGTTGTGTGCCTGTGAGGATGGATACCATCCAAGAACAGACTGTGATCTTTGAAGTAGTTTGGCAGCCTCCTAAATGATAGAACGCATTTGTATAAAGAACAGCCTAATGCTTTTCCTACTAATTAAGCGTTATTCCTCGTTGCATGGCCAGATTCGAAAAAACCATTAATTTGTCTCCTGAGATTTGACTACGCATCCACTTATGGATTATCGGTCTATTCACACAACGCTCACGTCCTAAATTCCCAGGTGGACATACAATCTTTTCACTTGATGGCTTTCCAAAGCACAGCGATTCATAGGCCATATGCTTACTTACTTGGAGGAGGAAAACAATATACACCTATGTAATGACCTTATGCAGTTGTCACGGTGTTTCTTTCAACCTTCCACATTATCCCATTGCGAGTGAATCAGTACCAAAAACCCTCTTCATTGTTATGACGTGTGATGGTCCCAGTTAGTTAGGCATGTAAAGTGAGTATTGAGGTAGTTGAAACAGCACACATCTGCAAATGATTAGGTAGGTTTAAAGTTGTGTCGAAGTGTGTATAGGTTTGATACGTACAAGCTGAAGTTGACAAAGATTGAACCTAACTCACATTCGATGGAAACTTTTACACTCAAACAGTCTTTCTGGCTGGACCGATCTTATTGGAGTTAGTGAGCACTGCACATGTGCGTGCAGATCTGGGATGGGACCATGACCCTTATACTCATAAAGCGAACGTGGTAACAACCGTTCCATGAATCTTATAAGAGGTATGACGTTGGACGCTGAACCACATCCTGATGTAGGTAATGTACGGGTTCTTCAGTAGTCCTGAGAGGGTAACAATGAACCGTTCTGTCAACAAACTGCTCATTAGCGGGAAGCCTAAAGTACTTAGGACTGCTGGCGGCGCTCGCTGGCTCCGTCCTGAATACTATTCTTTAGGCATAACTAAGGTGTCGACACATGGACCGAAGTAACCATAAAATTTCCGTGCATATGACAGCCTGTACACTCTATCTCTACAGAGTTAACGTATGAATTGAACATCTATAACGTTTCTACCCATTCGTACAAACCTTTGGAGACCTCAATAGAAGTTGAACATCTTGAATGATCAGTAAGGAAGACAAGACGGAAAACGTGTTACCTAGAAGAACTTTTTCAGCTAAATCCTTATAACAGCTTCCAATAGGAAATGTACAAAGCCAAAAATATCTGCTTACATGGTTACCGAAAAGTTGTTGCTGTGTAATGATTAGTAATCGGCCAACATAAAACGAGCACGACAAATAAGCCCCACAACACCCGACTGATGATAGAAGTGAAGACTGCGAGCTGTGAGAAGGCTGAATCAAAAGGTGTCAGTTAGTACAAAATAGTGCAGGTCTACATTCTCCGTAAACTAATACCTATCCACCGGACAGTTAAAATGTTGTAACCACTGGTATTTACGATATAGACTGGAATAAAAGAATACAAAGCGCTTCAAGTTGTGCGTTATTTTGGAATATATGTAGGTGACTAGAAACCGTCAGACCGCCAGTTATCCGCTAGCTGGGGTGATTAGGTGTCATTCAGTGAGGATTGGGAAATGACCTTTGTGTGGAGATCACTTACAAAATAGGTGAACTTGTCTGGCATGTAAGTCGCTGAGGATAACCAGCTTCGTCACTACCAGAATACGGTTGACAGTTGAGCTTTCTGCGAAAGCTTAGTCCACCGGTACTTTAAAAAATAGCACTTGATTCATTATAAAAGGCGGTCTTGTTGAGTGAATGACGCTGTATAGGTTCTCCGACAACCTACCCAGAAGGCCTACAAACATCACCTTGTGCATCGAGTTCTTTAACCAACGACTCTGATGGTCCGTATGAGTCCCTTTGTCGGTGTGGTTTCCAGGACACAGTTGATAATTACACGAAAGATTTGACACTACACATATTTCTGTACTAAATACTGTTATAAGTATGTTCATGTGCATATATGTACACAAACCTCGAGAATTTTAATGTAACTGATCCAACTCATAGCATTTGTGCCACCCTAAGGTCAATGAGTCATAATCCAAGATTACTAGAACTCACTAATCACTCTTTTGGAAATTCCGAGCAAAGCAACCGAGGGCGACGAAATGGCAATTGTGGAAAAAAATCAATCTTGTATCTTCCATCACAGTTACCTGTATTTTAAAAAAGCAATTCACGTGTAACACACCCCATAAAGCTCAAATTGTTTTCCTGGTCCAATCTTAAGCAGGCCTACACAATCAGTAGAGCTCGATATATCGATGATAATGCATATGAAATTGAACGTTCCACTGGTACTTGTTTGTTTCTAAACTAGGTTAGCCGAACTATGAAATGTTGTCACACAAAAGAAAATACATCTTAAATAATACAACACCTAACTTTATGCAATGTTCGAGGACCGAACAAAATACAGAAATACAACAGAGGAATGAAAACTCCATGTTCGAATCTACCAAACGTACCAAAATCTTCTAAGAAATTGATAAACACTTTTTCGTATATCGTTTAAAAGAGAGAACAGTCAACCTGATAGAATAATATCCAATTGAACAAAACAGGACTATACAGCATTGGATGAAGACAGTAGTAATGTGAAGGGTATCATCATGCTAGGGGTAATGACGAATATGCAACCTTATTGTCGCTAGCCATCCCGACGACTCCCTTTTACATTTTTGGTTCTTTTTTTATATTGTGATAGAACTTTTCCCTTTTATGATTCCTCGTCAGTGTGGCAGTAATCGGTGGCTGAAGTAACAGTACAGTCTTGGCTGGTACATGATTGCTCATGTATGCATGCATATATGTATGATATTAAGCATCAACTAGATGGGAAATAATCGTCTGAATAAGAGCGCGATACTTCCATCAAAATTTGTAAGGCGCAAGTGACAAAACCGATTGAAATACCTCTGTAGGAAGCAGCTTATTTAACCACACTTGTTTGTTCACGATTCTGTCGAAGACACAATTATTTTATGGGTAGCATAAAGATGTGGGTAATCCTTAATAGTCCAGAAACACTGTCTGATTTTGAAAATTTTAGAAAGAGCTTTATCTCTGAACCCATCACCAAAATAATAAAAGTGCCATGATATTTCCATTTAATATTGACAATTAAATGGGATATCTAACAATCACGGCGCGTTGAACGATAACACTCAAAAACTCCACATAATACCTTATGTGAACTTTTTCTAACTTCAATATCTAATGTTATTTGGTGGATAGAAGTAGAAGAGTTATTTACTGCGTTACTGATAGTTTGGATGCACATCGACAAACAACACTTTTCCGAGTTAAAGTATGTGTCAACACAAAAGTTTCAGAAATAAACAAGCTATTACGAAAGTTTTGCCGTCCAATCAGTTCATGAGTTTATCCCGGGATTTTGTAATCCAGCACTCGTGTTACAGCTGCAGACTCTTGGAAATCACCAAACATAGACAATAAAATACGCCACTTTCTAGGATCCTATCAGATGTTGATCTGTAAGACAGTGGACAGAATTAGTCAAGTAGAAAGAACCAAGATTAAAGCTATTTGAATGACACTTTATAACATGTCACTCTGGACGACCTTTTAGCATACGTCACTTTCTTAGACGTAACATTGCTGCAAATACTGCAATTCACGGAGGAGATTGTTCAAGACACTATCTTGGCTTATCACCATCACGGAATAACCTCTTTAGCCCTCACTGGTCAGACAAAAGCAAAGAGAACTGGAAGTATTCACACTATTCAGAAGGGTAGTCGACCATCAACAGAGTTATTCAATGGACCATTGTCAGCACGCAAAATATATTCAACCGCACGACCCAAGGGCTTATGCTTGAACTATTTAAAAATAACAGTCCAAGCCTTACGGCCGGTCGAGATCGTAAGAAGTGTAGTCCGGAATTGTGAATAGAAGCTTGTTTGTTGGTACAAAAACTGACAAAAACCAAATTTGATGGATTCTTTTGGTATGCAATTTTCGAGGTTACTTGGAGGTCCAAACGCGTGGTTGATTATAAAGAGCTACCCAAGCATTATTTTACAAAAGTTTGAATTAGTGATATACGAGAAAAATCCTTATTAGAAATAGTAGTATCAGCAATTCAATAATTAAGGCACCCCGGTGGGTGACAGATAGTGAACTATACTACATCCTCATCATAAACAACAATACATCAATGGTTCACACTTATGCTTAATTGCCACACAACCACGAAGAAAAAGAAGCAGACCCTATTTAGGATGAGAATAAAAAAAGAAGGGGACGGGAAAGGATCCAACTACTAAAAATAGCTACGTCTATATTCAAACATTCAACATCAAGGAGCCTACAACGTGCAAACAAACAACCGAGCTGTACATGAGAATAAGGCGTCCTCAAAAAGATAGCTTCCTTACGGCTTTCACTGCTCCGCGTCAATAAATGCACTCACTACACTGATAACTCGGCCAAATAACGACAACATTCACACCACCGAGCTCGATTAGCCACCATCTCACCTGACGTCTCCATCTATCGATTCTGTGAATCACGAGGGCACCAGCCTGGGAGAAGAACCCGATCTACTATGACCAACCCCCTCGTAAACGACTTCATTTGTCTACGCCAGGTCACCGTCTGTCCACCTTGCACCTTGTGCCAGTCGGCCACAGCATCAGCTAAGAGTGCTCGGTGTGGTAGATGACTAGCTGGCACTTTTAGTACATGACCCAGCCATCTAAGTCTGTACAAATGTAATGATTGAACAAAAGAATTCGCTTCACAACCACTACCAAATACCAACTTCCTAACCTCTTCGTTGTTTACTCGCTGATGCTACCAGACACGAGAGATCGAACATAGACCTCGGTGATCAAATATCTGAGGACGGTTCACGTCTTCTATCCTAAGCGGTCAAGTCTCGCTATCGTAAAGGTAAAAGAACCTCCTCAGTCTACATAGACGAAGGATGGAGGGATAAGATTTAAGTCACGAAACCCAAACATGAGGATTTTTGGTAAAACAATATAAACGGTATATGGCCCTATCGATGTGCAGCCTCTGAGCCGTTTTGCAAGCAAACGACTTTAGGGCTGAGTGCATGTCGGCAGACGTCTGTGTCAAAATGCTTTGGTGGCCATCCAAGAAAACACTAACACGATACATTGCTCCATCGCCGAAGGGTCTTACCGCATCTGCTTGACAGGTGAAAATACAGTGGGATAACTGACTACCACTGTATTCAAGCGATGTACTTCGGTCGTACATTGGCGCGACTGTGTTCTATGCGGTTGACAGGACCAACGCACCAGACACGCATGGGTAACCACCTGCGATACAGAATTCATTGACGAGGAGAATAACCTCAAGCGATAAGTGTCACTCAGTCGATTTGACAGCAGTAGGGTTGACCGATGTGAATTCAATGTCATGCTTAAGCTGATCTGTGAGCCAGCAGAACTTGCATCCACCACAAACTGTACGCAAGCTTTACCGGCTTGCTTCCGTCTGTACTATCTAAAATTTGAGTCATAACCATAGGCATGGTGAATTGAGCCGTCGGTGATTCTGATGTTCAAAACAAACTAGTAAATAACGATAAAAGTAGAACAAAAGGAAAACAGAGTCAAGGAAAGACATTTTTACACCTGAGGACGTTTCCAACTGGCTATGTGGATGATAGCACAGTTCACACTACACGGCAGCAAAACTACATTTTGCTCGTTGATACTTGTAGGGTGATATTCAGCTAATCTACCCTACAGTGACTACAACTGGGAACCTGGAAAATTAACCATTTCAGAGAAGGAACACTTGGAACGAAGTTGTCGGTAAGCTTCAAAATACCTGGGTAATACTAATCCAAAACGATAGAACCACCTGCCTTGCTTGCAATTTATATACGGATAATTTACTGTTAACAATGATTTATGCGGCAAGTGTATTTTCATAACACTTCGTTTGGATCTGCCTGTAAGTCATCCTAAAAGTTGGTTACTTTAGGAATAAACTTCGATTACTCCTTCAAAACACACAACCAAAATGAAGCAGGTGCTTGTACAGCTCCATTAACTGATATATCTTTATCCCTTTTCCCTTCCGATTCTGCCTTTCCTTTATTCTTGGCTTTCAGAAAGTCACACGCATAGTAAACGGCGTTAACACAAATGCACAGTTACACAAAGGGGAATGGAAACCTGTGGGGATTGGCGTACTTCCCCAGCTCCTGGCCTGAAGGTTCAAACAAAATGAGAAATCTTTATCACGGATGTCTTTACACCCAGTTGGACTTACTTAAGCGGTTTCATCTAGTTTACATAGGAAGTTGCAGTATTCTAAATAGAGTCTGATACAACATAGTGAATCTCCTTTCCAGACCACCGAAGTCCATCGAGTTACCACACAGGTGCACCCAAAGTCGATAAGTAGATGGTCTGCTCACCTGTTGAGCTACCCCACTCGCTTGTGTCATTAAATCCAACAAAAACATACAACGTTGTAGTTGATATTTTCAGCCTATTAGCTTAACAGCTTGGATGATGCCACAGTTCAAGTAATAACCAAATGAAGACAGTGGTCGGAAATCAGGCAATTCTATATGACTTAGATGGGTTTGTGCGGATTAAGCAGTTTCGCGCAAAACCGATAACTCCTTAAGTGTGAGTGTGGTTTTGATATTTAACATCCTTAGCCGAAGTGGGATGTTCCTATTCGTTACCTGTGCAATTTTATCTATCTCATACTTCACACAAAGTTATTCGATATCTGTTTTTGAAAAAAGTCAACTTCTAGCTTCCTTCCATGACCGATGGCGTCAGGCACTCACATTTTAGAGTGAGCGTTTGAAAAACGGTGATTAGTTCACTGAAGCGGCTTCCCAACTAAACTGTTTCTAACAATTAAAGGGCTTCACTTCAGAAATGGGCAAGTAAATAGTGTACAGCTATTTAATTTGAAAACGTCGTTGAACTGTCATTCATTCAATTTGGATTACAGATAATTTAACAAAAACTCCACGGGGTCCGTGGACACATCGACACCTCCACCTGGAAATATATTGTGCCCTTAACTTAAGTTTGAAACATAATGAATGTTTGTCGAAGAACTGGCGTATCCGTACTCACGAGGCATCTCAGTGGTCTTCTTGTGAAACAGTGGACTGGATAAAGACATGTTTCTGCTTATGATGTTCAAAAAAGAATTACAGTTTTTATTTAGGTTTTTATAAACGCATGTTCCGGTTTAATGAGTTTTCGTGTCCACTAAACATCCAGACTTTACTGACGTACACCTACAAATTTGCAGCCTATGTTATTCAGAAAATCGATTTTACTAAGACACATGTAATCGGATATATATCTCGATGACTACTGGCGCATACTGATAAGAAACACTTCCACTTTCATTTTGAGTCCGACGACTACACACCGCCACGGATTCTAACACATTCTGGAGTCACAACGCACCCGTTTGTGGAGTAGGTAGAACTCATTATCCCAGACTGATTTGCTTAACAACTGATCACACGTTGGTAACCAGATCATAAAAACGTTAGCTGTGGGCTCAGCAAAAACTTTAGTGGTCGGTAAGAGTTCGTGACCCAATCAGTGCCGTTCAGTTTGCCAAAATCACTCTCGATATGAGGCAACAGTAAGGAAAATTGTTAAGGCGCCCACTTTGTTACCGTCCCGAGCCGCCTCCGTCGTGAGAAAGAAAAAAAACGATCCACTCAGTCCTAATTAGCAGAGCTGTTCACATCGGTCGAGACTACTTATACAGCTATGCTCATTAGCGACCCTAACTCTTTTTCCCGATAACTGTGCTCTTTGATGTCTTGGGAATGTTTGGTCATTACGCGCCCTATAAATACTTTGTAACTGTCGCTTTTGTCGCACACGTGTTGGGGCGGAACAAAGCGGTTTCCTTTATACGCGACTTTTGGCTCGTCTCGGGAACCAAATCGCTGGACAGTTGCGACATTTTCCGGACCGAGATTTTCGTGTTAATTGTTACCGGGAAGAGAATCCGAATTCTGTCAAGCGTTCTACTACATCGAGAACGAATCAGCGTATCGATTGGGAGAGTTTACAACAATTTGGCGACGGAAAAACTCACGAGGTCATTAACGTTTGAGCAAATGCAAACCCTCCTTCAACAGCAGCAAAAACAATTCGAGCAAGCGCAGTTAAAACTGATTGAAACACTAACGCAGAAGCTGAGTTACCAGCAACCGACAGCGGGATCCAACGAATCCTTCTAACCTGCGACAGAATCTCTGATCAAATCAGTGAGTTCAATTTTGATCCTGCAACTGGCACCATATTCGAGTCTTGGTTCAAAAAGTATGAGGATCTTTTCAAGATGGAACTGTCAGACACTGACGACACTCGGAAGGTGAGGCTGCTGCTCCGTAAACTGGGTACCTCAGAACACGAACGGTACATGAACTTTACCTTGCTGAAGAATCCAAGGGATTTCAGCTTTGACGAAACCACCCAGAGGCCGACCCAAATCTTTGGTGACCAGTCATCCCTGTTTAACATACGCCCCCAGTGCCTGAAGCTCGTGAAGTCAGCAGACGATGACTGGGTAACGTACGCTGGAACAGTCAATCGAGAGCGCGAACGATTCAAGCTTCGAACAATGACTGAAGAGCAATTCAAATGTCTGATTTTCGCTTGTGGACTCCAGTCACCAAAAGAAGCAGATATCCGAACACAGATTCTGGCGAAGATAGAACAATGTCCCGAAGTTACCCTGCAAGATATCACTGCTGAATGCCAACGCCTAGTGAACCTGAAGCATGACACCGCTGTGATCGTACAGAGCAGTCAATCAAACGTCTACACGGTGTCCAAAAATGTTCCCGTCAAGGTTGCATCAATGTCGGAACGCGACAACCGAAGGAAACCTCCCAAACCATGTTGGCAGTGTGGCGGATGGCATTATGTACGATATTGTCCATTCAGACAGCATCGATGCATCCATTGCTCCCGGCGGGGCCACAAAGAAGACCATTACCGTTTCAAGAAGCGCCAGCACTTGCTCAGTCAGAACTCCCGCAAGTCACACAAGTCCCGCTTTTCAAGAGCACAGGTCGTGCTCGCAGCAAGAAACGATAACCACTAGACGCGCAGAAAGTGTGTATCTGTTTCCATCAACGGCAAGTCGGTCAGACTACAGCTCGACACAGCATCCGACATCACATTAATCTCTCACCGCACGTGGCGCCTGATTGGCAAACCTACAATACGCCCCACAGCCTAACTTGCACGAAGCGCTACTGGTGATCGATTGCCCATCATTGGCGAAGTCCAGTGCGTTGCAGCACTTAACGGATCATCAATCGGCGATACCTGTTATGTGACCCGCAATCCTGGCCTGAATCTTTTTAGATTGGATTGGATCGACAGGCTACATTTATCTGACAAACTATTAATCCAAATCTGCAACCGCACTCTAGCTCAGCAGAAGCCAACGATGACTCCGGAAGTTCACCATCAACTCACAAACGCTCTCCAGCAAAGACACTTGGACGTGTTCGCAAAAGAACTTGGCTGCTGTACCAAAATGAAGGTAATCTTATCCCTTCGTCCTGGAACGAAGCCAGTATTTCGACCCAAACGTCCAGTACCTTACGCTGCGCTGGCAACTGTCGAGCAAGAACTGGAACGTGTTCAGAAAGCTGGAGTGATTGAACCGGTGAACCATTCAGCATGGGTGGCCCCTATCGTCGTGGTCAAGAAGGCAAATGGAACAATGCGAATCTGTGCAGACTAACCTACAGGCCTAAATGACGCTCTCGAGACGCGTCAGTATCCTTTGCCGATACCAGAGGATATCTTCACGAAGCTGAATAGCGGTAAATGTTTCGCGAAGCTCGACCTGGCCGAGACTTACAACTGCCACTCGCTGAAGAGTCCAAAGAACTGTTAACAATTAATACCCACAAATGACTTTATCGTTTCAATCGTCTGCCATTTGGCGTAAAGACAGCGTCAGCTATCTTCCAACAAGTGATGGACACGATGCTTACGGCTATTCCCGGTGCGGCTGCCTACCTAGACGACATTATAATCATGGGTCACAACGCGGAGGGTCTGGAGCAGAAGCGGGACCAAACTCTTACTCGTTTGAGCGAATATGGCTTTCGACTTCTCGCCGACAAATGCAGATTTGGAATGTCCAGCATCAAATACCTTGGATTCATTGTGGACAAAGACGGCCGACGATCTGAACCAGCCAACGTAGAAGCCATACAGAGGATGCCGCTTCCAACGGATGTATCAACTCTACGGTCTTTCCTGGGGATGATCCGCCACTACAGATCCTTCCTCCCGGAACTCCATCGAATCCGAACGCAAATGAACCGGTTGCTCATGATGCAGGTCAAGTAGGAGTGGTCAAGAGAAAGCCAGCAATCTTTTGATCGCATCAAAGCACTTTTGACCTCAGATCTCCTGCTTACGCACTACGATCCGACGCTACCACTTGTCATGGCCGCAGATGCATCCAACTTTAGAATCGGTGCTGTAATATCACATACGTTTCCAGATGGAAGAGAAAAAACAGTCGCGCATGCAGTAAGGTCGCTTACACCCCCTGAGCGGAGCTACAGCCAGACCGAAGAGACCCTCACTATAATCTTCGAGGTGAGAAAGTTTCACAAAATGTTGTACAGGCGACAGTTCTCGCTGTTGACGGATCACAAACCGTTGCTTGCAATGTTTGGCTCAGAGAAAAAAATCTCGGATTATACGGCCAATCGCTTGCAAAGATGGGCAACAATGCTTCTTGCGTACGACTTCACGATACAGTACCGTTCCACAATCAGCTTCGGTCAAGCTGACGCCTTATCCAGACTTATCGCATCGTAGGCACTGAACGACGAGGACACAGTAATCGCAGCGATCAATATTGAACCGGATGTACACCTCATCTTCAGCAAGGCTGTCCGAGCACTTCCAGTGACAGCAGAGATGATCAAGGAGGCTACTAAATGAAACCCCATTTTGAGACAAGTAATGACGTTCGTTCGCACTACTTGGCCGCACCCAGACCTCAGTGTTGACTTACGAAGATACTTCCACCGTCGAGGAGCACTTACGATGGTGGACGGATGCGTCGTGTTTGCTGACAGAGTAGCAGTCCCGGAAGCTCTCCAAAGACAGTGGGCACCCAGGGACCAACCGAATGAAGTCACTGGCGCGCAGTTTTGCGTACTGGCTACGAATGGATAAAAAATTGAGAAACACTGCCAAAACTGCACAACCTGTTGTCTGGCTGCTAAAAACCCTGTGAAATGATAACTGCACACTTGGTCAGCAACTCAAAGACCGTGGCAAAGGCTCCACATGGATTTTGCTGGACCACTCAATGGACAAACGTACCTGGCTATCGTCGACACCTACACCAATTAGCCGGAGGTTCACATCCTACGACAGCCGAATGCGGACAACACTACACAGAAGCCATCGGAACTCTTCAGCTGCTTCGGACTGCCAGAGACGTTGGTCACAGACAACGGATCTCAATTCACCTCTTCCATCTTTGAAAACTACCGTCAACGGCTAGGCATCCAACACATGCGATCTCCAATTTACCATCCCCAGTCGAACGGACAAGCCGAAAGATTTGTCGACATCTTGAAACGAGCGTCGTTGAAGGCCAGAGAAGAAGGTTTCCCAAGCCATGTTTTACAGACTTTCTTGACCAATTACCGAACAACCCCAAATCCGAACGTCCCGGATGGCAAGTCGCTGGCAGAATGCATATTCAGTAGAAAACTCAGGACTTTTTGGTATCGTGATTCTGCAGTCAAACAGAGGGAAGGACGCAATACAGAAATAGAAAGACAGTACAATTAAAGACACAGAGCTGGTGCGCGGTATTTCACAATCGATGAGCCGGTACTTGTACGAATGTTTCATGGACTGCTAAACTGGAGAAAAGAAATAATCGTCCGACGACGAGGATCAGTCCTCTATGAAGTGAAAGTCGGCGAAGCCAGATGTGTGCGGTGTGCAAACCAGATTCACAGAAATCGCGGAGATGCACTGTATGACCATGAAGGATCAACCGCGCAACTCGATATACTACTGGACACTTCCGACTTGAAGAAAGAACGACCTACCGAAACGGAACATTCGACAGAACCAACGTTAGAGTCCCAGCACACTGAGCGCAAGTATCCCATGAGATGGAGACGGCGGATGGACAGATGCTGCAAACCGGTCAAACCCATTCAGGTCAATCCCCGGAAAGAGAGGTGTTAGGGCGCCCACTTTGTTACCGTCCCGAGCCGCCTCCGTCGTGAGAAAGAAAAAAAACGATCCACTCAGTCCTAATTAGCAGAACTGTTCACATCGGTCGAGACTACTTATACAGCTATGCTCATTAGCGACCCTAACTCTTTTTCCCGATAACTGTGCTCTTTGATGTCTTGGGAATGTTTGGTCATTACGCGCCCTATAAATACTTTGTAACTGTCGCTTTTGTCGCACACGTGTTGGGGCGGAACAAAGCGGTTTCCTTTATACGCGACTTTTGGCTCGTCTCGGGAACCAAATCGCTGGACAGTTGCGACATTTTCCGGACCGAGATTTTCGTGTTAATTGTTACCGGGAAGAGAATCCGAATTCTGTCAAGCGTTCTACTACATCGAGAACGAGCCAGCGTATCGTTTAGGAGGGTTTACAATAAAAACTTTGGTTTCGGTAATCGGAAATGTGGTTAAGACGGAGGAGTCGTCAGTGCCAAACAAGTGTCCCATCTGCGGATTAGAGAGGTGGTCACGAATCAGTAACGCTATGCAACATACTATTCGGCAGACCAAGTAAAAGTAGTCTTTGATATGGGGTGACCGCATATAAAAGATGAAACGCAAAAGGGTCGTATATTATGAATAACGCAACATAATTTGGCCTCTCAATGACAACTAACAATCCAGAACTGCCAAACTTTCTAACGCATAATAAACCTCAAGCACTGTCCGACTGAGAACGATAAACCATCGAATCCTAATGACAAAACCGATAGACGTAAATACTACGTAAAAACTGAATGGAAAACATAGACCTGACGAATTGTTTCCGTCTGTTTCAAATAAATTTCCGATAATTTTTGTCAGATTTCCCGATTTACCATTAACAGTTTCGAAAAATTAACTGGCGGGGAGACGAAAGTACAGGTGAGCATCACGGACTCAAAGGAATTTGCTTATCGGTCGCGCTGTTTTCGGTGCTCTCGGTTGACGCGGTTATCCCATTCCGACATTGCTAATGGAGAACTAGAGCCGGTTGCGTACAACCTGTGGGCTATGGTGATGAAATTGGCAGTATTCTGACAACCAATTTCCATCATTAATCCTTCATCTCAGAGGTCTACAGGTCGCAATCAATTTGTTTGCATCGATGAGTAAGTCGTATTAACACTTACTATTGGCAATAATGCTCCGTTGTTATTCGCTATTTGTGTAGTTTCAGTGTCAACTATTAGTGACAGATTTTACTTAGGTATAATGATACTGTTGTTGTGGGTAGCAAGTACCCGATGATTTTACTTTCGTCTGTATTATTGCCAGGTTTGGCTGAACTCCCCAAGCTATCAAAATTACACTTTCAAACAAAAGATCTACACATATATCCACAAATTTTTACCCGTCTACCAATTATAATCAACGTCAAGGATTTTTCGCGGCTCTGCCATTTCCTTCAGTCAACAACGAACCCTAGCTTCTAATAGTTAGTGCTAAGTATCTGGGATTTGATTACGGTAACACTATAATATGACCACTTTATGTAAATGAGGTATCTAATATAATTAGAGAACCAGCTCTATAAATCGGATGTCCTAAGTATATGCAACTCACATCATTAACCCCACCGCGTCTCAACACACGCGTTTCCCCACCAGATGTACTATTCCTTCTGGTATGTTAGTGAAGGATTTTAATATATTTCGCAAGGTGTTTAGGATGAGTGTCACTTTGTAATGAATTTTTCCTTGAACAGTTGACGGTCGCATTGTTTTTCACTACAACTTGCAGGAGCTTTGCAATCAAAATTCTGTCCGATATAACTCTTACTTGGTACATAGAAAGCTGCATTTCACTGTCATCTGTATTACGACACAATCATGCATGCATCCAGCACCACTTAATTAGTGATATTTACTTATAAACGCAGTTTAACTGTTGTGAAATAAACCCACTTAATACCATTAAAAGTGATGTTGACTGTGACGGTTCTGCAGACTAACCATGAAGATTTTTAGTGAGTTAATATGGTGTGAGATAAATAAGCTAATTAATCTTAACTGGTAAAAAATCAAGTCATCGCTCAAAATGTATTACACATATTGCCTAGTTGCTACGTTATGTGTAAAGCAGTACCATTTATCTGGAGTTGAGCGCGTACAAAATCCCCTTAACCTGCCAAAGAGTGGGATCTTTCAAGTAAAAACTAACATTTGCTATAGTTTGAAATATTAATAGTCGTAACAACGTCGACAGCCAAGCGAGCACACCATCAGTAAGCGCTGCGGCCACTTTAATTACTATTGCATGTGTCCGAACAGCCTGGTAGTAATCAGCCTACACGTGAGCCGTTGCTCGTCAGCATACTGTTTGCGATGGCACTGCCGGAAACATGACTAAACTTCCTTTATCTTTGTCGTAAAAATGACAGGCGGTATACATCCCTCGAACAACAGAATTATGTAAGCAAGTTCTGTTCAAGTGTTCAACAGAAAGTATGAAACCATAATAATCAATGAGAGCAACACATATGTGGTTGATATTAGTTAATTGCGGAAAACATATTCGCTACGTTTGTTCTCATAAGTTTAAAGCATTTTCCTAATTCACAATAAAATTTTCAGATAAGTGAATTGACCGATAAAAACTTTAACAAGGAGCGGAAAGATGTAAGTTTAGCCTCCTGAAATAAAGCTTGCAAAACCATGGTAGGACTCGAAGATGGCAGTATATTTTCTCAATACAGCTATACTGCAGACGCTATTACACCCTGTGAAGTGGCGTGACAACCTCGTTAGATTAAGAGACTTATATACACAAACGCCAGCGAGATTATTTATTGTATCAGTAATACGATAAAAAAAAGAAACATGTCTAATCAGGCTGTCCCCAAAAATGTACCCGACAAACCGAACAGGAAATATTACGTTACACAATGTTTGATCAGGAGGATTTTCTTCAATTAAAGATAAAGCCATCCCGAACTGAAATTACACGTATTCATTCAGTCATCACTGTTGGAGTGTCCCGTTTAAGAAGTAACTATCCACGAGCTTAGATTAAGTGACCACTTTGTTATTTCTATTTCCAATGTCTACATTATGATGGAAGTGAGCACAATTCAGGCCAGAATTAATTATACACCTCTGTCTATGGCGCAGTAGCAGGCTTAGCCTTTGATTACTGCGGTTGTATCTACCTTGGTCCGGACACCCTGAGAGAAAACCGTTCATGTGATGGAGCAAATCATCTGGGAACCAGCGTACCATGCCGAAAAAGTCTGAGGCCTTACGTTTATCTAATATGTTGGCACTCGTGTCCCTTATCACCATGAAATTAAAATCTGCAAGCTGGCTGATGGTTATTGTTCATTGAACTTAAACAAGAAACGCAAGGGAGACGGAGAGAGAACGCAACAAATGAGATAATGTAGTCAAATACTTCCAGAACTTGACCAGAAAAATAGATAAACATAAACTGCTTACAATGCAACCTTGTGCCTCCACACTAAAAATAGGCTGTCTCCTCATTACATCAACTACTCCATTGCTTCAATCTTCACATACACCCTCACCGTTCGTATGAATGCAGTACACCTAACTGAAGCTAAGTATTGTGCTACCACACAAGAATAATGGCTTTTTAACTCGGTTGCCTAACCACAGATGCATAGGGATGCGCGTGTAATAATGGTCTAAAAACATGACCAAAATACTAACCTTTGCAGTCAGCTTTAAGGGTTTTGTTTTATGCAATAGAATTAGAATCCAAGTATTAACGGAAACACCAGAAACAAGTGATGGAATGTAATGACGAAACTGAAGATCCGTGGAAACGAAACAATCTCTCAGAAAGCCTTTAGATTCATCTAAGAAGGAACTAAGTTAAACGCCACTGAAGCAAGATTAATGGGCCCATCAGAAAATAGTACTTTTAAAAGCGAGACGGTAAACCGCAGCTTTTATGCATTTTTATTGAGTGAAAGGCATAAATTTATAGACGACCATAGCTGACATTAGATGGAATATGGCGTTTTATTTTTGACAATATAGCTCTTCTGAGAGTGACCAACAGGGCGACTCAGTTTATCGACCAGTACTGATTTGCTGTTGTCCTAATGATACGCAATTTAATTCTGTTCAAACTCAATACTATTAGGAATGGAGGAATATACAATTTGTAATTATGTCACGCAACAACGAATTGTAATCAAATGGCCCAAAACTGAACAGATATGTGTGAAAAACAATCCAAATTTATGCAGGCCACTGTTATGAATTACGAGGTACTATTACTCGTATATATAAATAGTGATGAAAAGTTTGGACAGAATAAAGTATAAAAAGCAGATGTTATACAATAGAGTTGCTATAAATACACCACTGAATGTAGCATGACACAAACAGCAGCTATATCAACGATGTTTCGATGTGGAAATAGTGAAGTCAACCTTTTAAAATGGTGTCCAATAATGCATAATATAACGGGCGAAAATTTACGAAAATTTTGGTAGTAAAAAAACAAAACAAATCGCGGTTATAAAACTCACCTTACACCCTTCACAAGAAATAACCCCGTAGTGATATCCACTTGCTTTGTCACCGCACACTTTACACGGTGTGTAGTTAGCTTTGATGGAGCCAACATTCGAATTGCTATCCGCTGCGGAGACCTCTGAGCTACCCTCAATTGTTCTGGTTGAACGCGGCGTAGTCCCTGCTCCAGAACCTGGAGTGACAATACCACAGGAAGTTGCAGATGGATCACAGCCAGCTGTGGGTGACATCACTCTAGGGGAAGCTTTGCTCAAGGAATCAACGCGTGATGCATCACGGATTGGTTGTCCTACGTGGCTGCTTGGAGGTCCCAGATGTCGTGGAGAAGTTGTTATGTGAAGGGGCTGAACATTCGACAGATAGCTATCGTTGTATGAAATATGAGTAGGATTGCTGCGGTTAGGTAGATGCGCGGTATATCGATTATCTGCTGTACACAACGACCCATTAATATGATCTCTGTTGTGATGCACATGTTGAGCTTGTTGAACTTCCTGAGGAAACATCATAGTTGTGGTTGCCATCGGATTGCTAGATGCACCGAACGGTGTAGATGGTATCTGGCGATGGTAGAAAGAGTTTGGCATTCCCTGAGAAGAGAGATAAGTAGAGTTGTACACAGAAGAAGGATGCGGTAGAAACCCCTGAGAGAACGATTGTCTGGAAACCTGAGTATACGGATTATTTGCAGACATGTTACTCGATGTGTAACTAGCAAGAGCTGCAATGTTGGTATCGGTAAAAGCAGAAAGAGAAGACTTCACCGATAACAGGCCTGACGAATCCACGGAACTAGATATGCTCACAACAGAAGGGGAAGGGATGATAGAAATTGAGGAAAGACTC
>JTDE01000552.1:30599-48871 GCA_014338405.1 Paragonimus skrjabini miyazakii | reverse complement strand
TGCTGCTTATGCCAGAGTCAGAAAAATAGGCACTCCCAGGATCATTGAGATCTGCTTTAATATCAATATCCGATTCGGGACTGGTTTCCATTACTGAAAGTTAAAAAAGAAACATCATCTGAGGTAGGATGACAAAATTATTTGAAAAAAGCACCTGAAGTGATAGAATGATGGCTTACATTTCCCAGCAGCATAACAATGAAGATGCGCAAAACATCAACAAAAACGCAAGCCCCAACCAGTTTCGATGACAGCGGTTTCACAAGGTAAATAAAAGGTCACGCCAACGAAAGTGATTTTGACACATATAAACAAATATTTTCATATTCGGGTCGGCTCGGACCATATAATGTAACTCAGTGCAAAAGTACTAGCCCTTGTAACGTCTTTTGCATCGGGCGCTGAAACGTTGCCGGTGCATTTCTCAGGCCAAAAGGCATTGTTTCGATCTCGTAGAGGCCTGACGGTACTACAAACGCGGTCTTTTCTCGGTCTAAAGGCCTTACTTCCACTTGCCAGTAGCTTGAGGCCGAATCCAATGCCGAAAACCACTGGGCACCGTGAAGAGCGTCTAGAGTAGCGTCGATACGTTGTATGGGGAATGAGTCCTTAGCCGTAAGCTCATTCCATTTGCGATAGTCAACACAAAGCCTCAGGCTACCATTTTTCTTCTTTACAAGGACGGTTGGTGATGTGCACGGTGAAACAGACGGGCGGATAATGCGCTTTTCGAGCAGTTCTGTTATCATCGTATCTAGATGTTGTTCGTAATGCACGGGGAGTCTCCGTGGCGCCTGTCTTATTGGCCGGTGGTTTGACGCGTCAATCTCGTGCTGGACTACGCTGGTACGGCCAGGTGCGTCATCGCCCAGCGCAAAAACATTCCTAAATTTAGACAACGTGTAAACCAGCTGTGTTGACATCGCTGGCAAGGTTTTACCTGGGCGGAGGGGATTGAGTGCTTCAACTTCAAACTTCAGCCGATTGACTTTTTTCTAGGCCCACTACGCAAGACCCTATAGTCATTTGGCTGTTCCCTAAATTCAGTAAGCCTCCAAAGCGTCCTATAATGGCTTCCCACTGTAAATTAGGACAGGCCAGGAAATGATGCTCTCCACTACAGGACCCGAGCTGCACCCCAGCGGATAGAGATGATGCGACCCGCATTTCAGTACCGTTCGCAGCAAGCAAGCGCACCAGTTTTATTGGAGCTCTCCGGTGCTTCGTTAGCCTGTCTGCCAGTTGAGCGCGTATCAAGGAGCAAGAGGCTCCAGTATCGGCCAAAAACAAAATCGCTTCCTTATTAATGCTACTCCTAACGGATAAGGGTTTCATGTTAACGACAATTTCCGGTGAGATAACCGAAGATAATGCTTCATATGAAACAGTCATAGACTCACCCTTCCGGGGACCAGGACGGATCGGCGGGTTATGATCACAGTGTTGTGCGCGCCTGACGAATTGCTGGTAATACCAACACTCCTGCCTCGTCGGGACAGCTGGTCGATCTGGTGGAGGGGTTGGTTTTGGATTGAGAGAGTGTTGACTGAAGGCTAGGCAAATTGACTCCTCGGTGGCTCACTTCTAATCCAACTGCTCAAGCGCCTCACAACCCATCGTCTTTATCAGAGCGACTGACAAACTTTCTGCTGGCTTGAGAATGAATTTGTTGCATAGGCCCCGGTTCCGGAGGCCCATGCAGAACTGTTCGCAGATACTTCGCTCGCACTCGACGGGGTTTAACTATTTGAACGCCTTTGAAGCGAGCTCCCGAGGTCTTCCGGGAAGCTGTCGACTGATTCTTCCGGTCTCTGGCGTCGACTGAAAAACCGCTCTCGGTAGACTAGCGGGAGATCCAGTTTTTCAAACGACTCGCGCAGCGTTTTTCAAATGACTGGCGCTGGGACTGTGGGACGGACGCCAATCGAACGGAACATTCTTGCTGCTTCTTTGTTCAAGAAGCTTAGAATGTAGGACCCCATACCTTTTTCAGGAAAGCTAGCCAAATAAATGATCACGGCGAACTCCCGGCTTTCGAAATCATTGTTGGGGTGGAAGACGGGCGGCTGTCTGAGTGATGGCCGGAACTCTGTACGGTCGTCCGCGACCGCTGGTTGTGTCCTCATGCTCTTCACGTTTGGAGGGCTGAAGTCGTTTGTGTTCAACATCCTGCCCTCGACGCCAAATGTATTACGTTTGCAATCGAAGGTTGACGGTATATAGCGAATACACTCAATAACTGAAACGGACCAGGCACAATGATCATTAACCGGAATGCAAGAAGAATTCGCCCACTGCATGCAACACACTCAACCCACTAGATATCAGAACAGTGCAAACGACGACGAGCACGTGTATTGTGGCATGAATCACGAAGACAATTGTTTACAACCACTGTCGGATCAAAACAAATAGGTGCGTTCATAATGTCAAGGATGTTCTCATCGAGCGTTCTTCTGTTGGGGGTGTCGTCATCTGTAAAAATGAGAAACAGGGATAAAAATACCTAGCGCTCATTTTAAAACCTTCGACAAAGTTTCTGTTTCATTACACCAACCAATTTCGATGACAGCGGATTCACAAGGTAAATAAAAGGTCACGCCAACGAAATTAATTTTGACAAATATTTACATATTGGGGTCGGCTCGGACCAGATCATATAACGCACTGCAATTGCCAGAAGGTGTTCAGGTTCTTGCGCCCATGAGCTCCGCGGATCCCATGATGTTGCAACAATTGGAGATGACGAATCCTTCACTTGTCGCGTAAACCGGCTTGAAGAAAGACACACTCGTCGTTGGACGTGTTCAGCGCGCTGTTGACAAACTAATCACGGGTTCTGGAAGTAGTGCGTACGAATCTCGACTGGAAATTCTTGCTCTGAATCCATTTGAATTTCGGCGAATGCGCGGTAAATTTTACTGTCACAACCCGTTATGGTTGGTCTCATAGAACACTTGTTCACCGTAGCAAATGATGAAGGCTGGCGACGACATACAGGTAAAACTAACAGGCTTCGTTCTTGGACATACCTTAGATAACGGGTATTTGGTACAACCGCAATTTGGCGCCGTCAGCTGCGCATCCAGAGGTCGTTTTGAAACGACCTTATTTATTTATTGCCAACTAAGTTAGAGTTACGATTGCCACTTGTGCTCATTTTATTTCCAGCGTATCTTTGTGTGCTTATACATTTGATTGAACAACTCGATATTTCGGCAAGTACTCTGCGCACTCAAGCGTACGACTGACGCTGCGCGTTCGCTTGTCATTCCATTGTGTCATAGTTTTGTCCTGTCATTCGCTGGCTCTCACTTGGACTTCGCTTGCAGACGGCATATTTCTTGTTTACTCGTTGCGTTGTCTTCAACCTGGCGTCTTGGGTCCACGCGATCTTACAAACGAGTGAGCTCTTTTGGGCCATACATATTATAATGTACATTCGAGTTTACTGAATCGTAATTTTTCTCTCATCCTAACAAGCTTCTATTATATATATACCCCGTCTGCATTCGACGAAGTGTTATGAATATTGAAACGACTGAGTCAGAATTTTCGCCTTCCGATAGCAATCCCTTCTTTTCGGGATCTTGATCTACAGCTATGGTTCGCTGTGCTGGAAACAGAGTTTGACAACAGGCGTATAAAAAATGATTCGGTCACGTTCTCACAGCTTATACTACGTCTTCCCCAATATATATGCTAAAACTGGTTGGCAATATCTTACTGGATTCAACAAACGATCGTCATAAGTCGGCTGAGCAAACGATTCTTTGAAAAACACAGTCGTCCGATAAAATGCACCAGGAACAACTGTTCCAAAAATTCCGATTGAGTGACGAGAAGCCATCGGTTCTTCTTTGAGATGTGCGGCATGCAATAGGTAAATCCCAGTTGCCAGAGTCTCTGTTGCGGAAATTATGGATGCGACGACTGCCTGAGTATACACAGGGGTTGCTTTCCGTTTTACCCCTACATCAGTTGCCTAACCTAGCGGCTTCGGCCGATACAAATTGAAAGTGTTTTCGAGGTACGACGCTGACGATATTTATTGGACAGGTAGTTACCCCCAGCAGTAATGCGCTAAGCTCTTGGAGGTGGTGTGTACAACCCTTCGGAGCCAAACGCCGAGATGACGCAGTTACGACGTGAACTGACGGGTCTTCGTGCAACCATTCAGCTCACTGGGTCACAATCCGGAATTCCTCCGACTTAAGCCGGATCACCGCCCAGAATAAAGAACAACAATTTTTGTTGATACCATAGGACGTATGGTATGAACGCTGGATGATGCCAGTCACCGTGTAGTCATCATGGCCAACTGATAAACAGTCACTTTATCTTTTTGAAGGATTTGATCTCTGAAATGAACTTCGTAATCTGCACTGGAGCAGAGGTCAGTGTCATCTCGCTGTCGGGAAACGAATTCGCGATTAGATTCTCGTACTCCATTCCGAGCTGCAAGCAGTGCATTTAGTAGAACCCTCGGCCGTCGACTGTTGAGTTCAGACCTTGGTCTTCGACGTGATTTTCGCTGGGTTTTACCTGTGGCTGATATTTCCTCCCATATTATTTGTATCGGCTTCCTCCGACATTTCAATTTTCTCGTCGACGCACATCGATCTTATCTGATTGATTCCTCGACAAAACTCAATGTTTTGGGTAAACTGTTACACACGTTTGTGATCAACCCAATGCCGTTTGATTCTGCAGTCTGCAAAACTTATTGGAAGCTCATCCGAATCCCACCAACTGATTTGACCCACTAAGGAACCATCAACCGTGACAACGGACGACGTGCATCACATTGTCACATCTAAGCCACCAGTTCGAAGTGGTCCACGCCATTTGGCTTCCGATAGGCCCAAAATTGCCAGAACCAAGTTTGAGCATATGCTTCAGCTCGGCATTATCCATCTGTCTACTGGTCCATGGGATCCGCGGTTGCACGTGGTGCATAAAGGGACTGATAACGACTGGCGCCTGTGTGGCGACTTTCGAGCATTGGACAACGCAATCACTCCCGATAGGTATCCAATTCCTCACATTCAAGACTTGACGGGAAATCTTTCGGGAAAGCAGACATTCACCAAAATTGACCTAATACGCGCTTATAACCGGATCATTGTAGTCCCCGAAGGCATCCCGAAGACAGCCGTCATAACGCAGCCGGAACTTTTCAAACTTCTACGCATGCCGTTTGGTCTTAGCAACGTTGCTTAAACTTTCCTGCGTTTTATCCAGGACGTGTGTCGTGGACTGGATGGTGGTTGTCCGTACTTGGATGATATCTTGATCGCTGGTCCATTCCAGGAAGAATATTGCGCGCACTTGCGTTCATTTTTCATCCGCTTGTCGCACCATGAAGTGACCACACGCCTAGCTAAGTGCTCGTTTGGGATGCCCGCGTAACCTTCCCAGGCTGCCGTATATTCACGAACAGGAGTTAAACTCTCCCCGACAGAGTGCTGGCAATAGTGGACTACCTGGAGCCACACCATTAAAACAACTTCACCGTTTTAACCATTCATTAATTATTTACTGCCGTTTCATTCCTAATTCCGCCCATCCAACGCAGCCGCTGGCACACCTACTCAAAGTCAAGGCACATTCATTGTTTATTTACAGCTGCCGCATATAGGCCTTCATTGAGTTAAAAACATCTATCGTTAATACAACCTCAGTGGCAAGTCATTTGTCCGCTCCTTTGAAGCACACTGTGGAAGCATCAGACGTGGCTTCAGAAGCCGTCCTGCAGCAAGAACTCAGCGAAGACAGGCGCCCACTAGTCTTTTTCTGTAGATGTCTACAACCAACCGAGTGGCGGTATAGTGCCCTCGTAAAAGAACTGCTAGCGGTATATCCCGGTATCCGTCATTAGCAGCATATCCTTGCAGATAGATATTTTATCGTTTTCACATAGTATAAACCGCCTACGTACGCCCTACGCTCCACAACCGACAGGTACTTCCCAAAAGAGACCCGTTACCTGGTATACCTCGCTCAGTTCATTACCGATATCCGCCACATTTCAGGTAGTGTGAATCCATTCGTCGATGCTTTCTCGCGCATCACTGCCATAACGAACACGGCATAGGGCTCAGTCGACCTGGCAGTGGTCGTGGCGACAAACGTCAACGATCCGGAGATAAAACAACTCCATCGATCCAGTTCCATATAGCCAGAAAGCGTACTCATAAATCCACCTAAGGGGGTGATTATTTGTGACAGTTCAAAGTGAGTCAATCGCCTGGATGTTTCCTTGGCTTTCTGCTGCCGAAATTTCAGCACGTTACACATGTCTTATCCAGGCATACACCCAACAGTCAAAATGGCCGTCTAGCGCTTTGTTTAACGCAGTGTCAATCGCAGCATCCGCACGTGGGCCATAGCATGCTTGCATTGCTAACGATCTAAAATGCATTGTCACATTTGTGCCTCTGTAGGGAGTTGTGCAGCCCCTGACGAGCGTTTTTATCATGTGCATGTTGGCTTGGCTCGAACCTTGCCACCATCGACTATGAAGTACGTATATCTTGACACGTATGAGCAGATCTACACGTTGGCCATGAACTATAACAATTCCGAATTTCTCATCATAATCAGCCGCATATACATTCTTGGAAAGTTGGGTGGCCCAGTTTCGTTGCCTCGTCGCAGTGACCACTGATCGCGGGTCACATTTTGACTTAACCTTTGCGTCATTTCTCAAAGCGCTAGGGTGCAGCGGAATTCGCACGATGGCTGCAACCCGGCGGCCAGCGGATTAGTTGAGCGTTTTTATCGGCATGTGAAACGTTCCCTATCCGCTAGCAACAACCCTTCGTGGCACGAGGTGCCGCCACTAGTTTAGTTTGGTGTCCGGGACACGCTGTAGGTCGACCTACATATCACCCCGGCTCAGCTGGTCTATGAGTGTCCGTTACGTTTGTTCGGGTAGATGGTTGCCACATGCACAACGGGATCCATCAACTTTGCGAAATACGGTGAGCGGTGGGCCGAACACATGAGACGCCTCTGACCGATCCCACTAAGGGAACAGACGACGCCAATGTATGTAGATCCCAGTCCCATGTTTTGATTCGTGCGGTTACCCCTCAACGACCTTTACAGAAGCCGTGTACGAGTCTGTTCCACGTACTCACGCGCTATGATAAAACTTTCGTGTTGGAACGCATTGGTAAGCGCCAGGTTATCTCTGTCGATAGACTGAAATCAGCATTTATAGAGGTACTTGATGTGGAAACTAATTCGCAACCAGCAACTTCCTCTGCGGTTAATACACTGCCCAACAGACTCGGCTTCAGTTGCGACTGCACAAGCCCCGACGGAACCAAGTTTTCAGAATAGACGTGGTGGAGGTTTGCAGTGGCTAGTGCGATTCTCAAACTACGCAGACGTCCATCATATCTGGCTTCTTATGTTGCATCTTCTTATGTGGTTAAACTTAGATGGCTTTACCTACAACGGACCTTGTTATCCAGACCTTTTTAAAAAGCTTTATTCTTCTGGACACAACGAAAGCGGTAAACCGGTGAGGTTACCGTTTTCCATAAATGAGTATGGCACATCGTGGATACTGCCAGTTAACCATTTATCATCTCTATGGGACGGTAAGCTTGTGCATCGCGAGAGGATGCTGAAAAACGTTAAATTCTACGAGGACCGCCTACGATAAATGCCACCACGGCTACGACTCTACCAGGTCAACTACAACTTGCCCGTGAATAATCAACTTGCTTATCTATGATTGTTAACCTACCAAAACGGTGATCCCCAAACCAATTCCATTTGAAAGTGCGAACAGTTTGGACTTTGCACGGTGGGGGAAGACCGATTCGAACATATGGCTTTTGCTTGTAAACTCAAGTTGCCGCAGGAAGCAGGGATCAAAACACGGTTTTCGTCTAGGATAAGACAAGTTCCCGACATCACCCTTCGGGATGTCACTGCCAAAGGCCAACGCCTAGTGAACCTAGAAAGTGACAGAGCTGCGATCAAACGGAACAGCCACTCGAACCTTTACACGACGTCCTCAAACGCACTTGCCAGGGCTGCGTCAAAATCAAACGAAATCGCCCACACCATGCTACCAGTGCGGTGGGCAGGATTATTCCCTCTATTGTCCATTCCCACAGCGTCGATGCTCCTAATAACCTCGAAGGGGTGGCAAAGAGTATGATCAACGTTCTAGGAAGTGCGAGCGCCTCTTTATTTGGAACTTTTTCGAGCTGCACAGAGCTGGCTTTCCAAGGGTACTTATCGTTCTGGCAGCAAGGAATGACAGCCACCAGAATCACAGGAATACCGTTTCCATCTCAACCACCGGCGGGTCAGTTCGCGGTTCGACACAGCTTCCAACATTTCGTTAGACCCCGACCGCACCTGGCACCTGTTGGGCAGACCTACAATGCTCCTGACAAGTCAACTCGCCCGAAATACATTTGGTGATCCAGTGCACATCACTGCCGAAGTCCGGTGCACTGCACTGCTTAACGGATGGCGAATCAGGCGTACTGGTTAAGTGCCTCACAATCTTAGTCTTATTAACCTTGTATAGAACAGCTACATCCATTTGGCAGACCACTGATCCAAGTCCGTAACAGAACCCAATCTCGAAAAAACCGCGGTGGCTTCCAAAGTTGGTTAACAAACGCCCCCCATTGTAAACAATCAGGCACTCTTACAGAACTCATCTAGTGCACTAAAACCGAAGCAGTTTTATCCACTCGACTTGGGACGAAGCCCGTATTCTGACCTGAGCGACCCGTCCCGTGCGATGCGCTGACAACCATCGATGCGGATCCGGAACGTTTTTAGAAGACTGCAGCAAATTGACCGGTGAACTAACCAGCAATAGCAGACGCTATCGTCGTGATGAAAAAAGCGAACGGAACTGTGCGATTCTATGCAGACTACTCTACAGGTCTAAGTGACGCCTTCGAGACGCATCGGTATACGTTGCCGATACCGGAGGATCTTTTTACGAAGCTCGTCGGCGGGAAATTTTTCCCGAAACTCGGCCTAGCGGAGGCCCATCTACAAGTGCCAGTCGATGATGCACCCAATGGACTGTTGTTAACAATCACGGACGGCTTCTTCGATTCAGCAGTCTATCATTCAATGTAGCGATAGGGCCAGCCATCATCCAGCAAGTGATTTATACAATGCCCACGTATAACCCCGGTGCGACCGACTATGTAGACGATAATATTGTTGCCTGTCATAATATGAAGGATTTAGAGCAGAAACTGGACCCACCACTTACTTGTTTGGATGAACAGGCCTTTGAACTTCGGAATGACAAGTGCAGTATCCTGATATCCAGCATCAAACTGACTGCCTGACCCGGCCAAAGTAGAAGCCTTTCAAAAGGAGCCGTCTCCGACGGAGGTACCAACTCTGTGGTCGTTCAAACGACTAGTCAGTCACTACACGGTCTTCCTCCCGAAACTCCAATAAATCCGAACGCCAGTGAACCGTTCACTCACTAAGAATGTCACGTAAGAGTGATCAGAAGGATGCAGTCCCTTGATTGCACTAAAACTCTGTCGACCCCAAGCCTCTTGCTTACACATTACAATCAGACACATCCACTGACCATGGTTGCTGGAGCACCCAGCTATGGGATTAGTACCGTGATATCTCGCAAGTTTGCAGAGGGGAATGTGAAAGCCATCGATCTTGCCCAATGGCGATTTTACTGTTACTTGTCCGATGACAACGAGGCATCTTTCGCTAACCTAGCTTTGAAATTTAGCTCGTTATCCCGACAGTCAACCTATCTACTGTTACATTCGCTGAATTGTTACCTCAAACCGTAACATCTCGAGCAATCTCTCCCCGGGAGGATCTATTAAGACACACTTCTCAGTCCAGCCTATCTCTAGTGCGTCAAACTTCCGAAGATTGACACCCCGTCGGTGTTAACGTACATGTATACAGGAACGTTTTAGCATATCGCTGTATTCGATGTTAAAGAATCAAGGGTATGATGTAAACAAATAATTTCTGCCTACAGTTAATTGTTTGGACGTTAGAGACACCTACTTGACGTGGTTCGAGCCTACTCACCATGTCATTAGAAGTGTTGAGCCACTAAGTTCATGACTTCTCCCTATAAGTTCCCGTTTATGATAATAATAACGGTATATTAATCAGCACCTCTTTGAGTAGCACGCTCAAGTGAGCACCATTCGCGCGCACGGTGTAAATCGACACACAATAAATGTACACAATACACATAGTTAATAACACAATTATGTGAACGGATGTGATATAGAAATGGAGGAACATTTTAGTTCTTACAGTGCCATTTGACGCACGTTTCTAGAAGTGTCGCCTTCGTGTTTTGGTTAAACTTTGGTGCATGCTCCGAAATATAGACGGCGAGTCTATGTAAGTACTCTTGCTACGCTTCCATGTTCAGCTTCAGCAACGTCTCGTGTAGTATTATAACACCCGAAGCCGGTAATAACACACCCAGATTTGCCTACCTTTTTCGAAACTGCGCCCGTTGCTTTACACCCAAGCACCCCCTCCACTCATACCAACCTCCTTCTTTAAGTTTACTATTGCAGAGTGATCGAATGCTCCCTGATTTTACATCCGAGAGCCGGCTGTATTTATTAAGCTCGAGTACAAGACTTACCAACTTGAAAAGATTGCTCACCCCCTTGAAGTTATTGTACCGTTGTAATTCTAGGGACCGGGAAAAATCAAAACCGAGCATCGGTTGACTGAGGTGGGGACAAACATTTCTGACACCATTCCCGGCAACTGTGTAGTTCGACGATATGGTGCTTCAAGATTGAAACGAGTTGGAAACGGCCACCTAGGCTCGAAGAGAGATTTTTCATGAAATATTAAAACCTACAGATTTTATCCAGTGTAGTAGTTGTGTTGCAATAAGTAAAAACAGATGCATCTAAAAACTGTTCATATTTGCGCTTTTGTTAAGATAAATGTGTTGCCATTTTTTCGATAAATGAATCATGTTGGCTTTTCTAATCGACTTTACGTTCTGAAAATGCTCTCATCGGAATTTTCTTAGTGGAATACGTAGTCCTGTTTCGCAGACACGCTCAATTTTGCGTGGTTTGGGGGATATAACTTGACTTGTAGTTTTCGGACGCGTTGCGTTTGCATTGCATTGTACACTAAATATCGGAAGCTTTGCTGCCACATTTTTTGGTTAGTTATACATCTGAATTATATATTCAGTCCGTTTTCCTGAAAGTACTTCCGGTAGAAAACGTTCGACGAAATATCACTTTCGAAGATGATTGCGTCCGACGGTATCACGTGGCTATTTCGTGGGTAACATGTCTCACTGTATCATCAACAAGGTGCGTACCGTTATGTTGATTGCTTATTGACTATGCTCGGATGGAGCTGACCATGTGCACGCCAGTAAACGCTTATTAATCCGACTGATAATGATCAATTTTGATGCTCTTTATTCATCCGACGGAAACATTGATTTCCACTTCTACCATTTCAGCTACAACCCTTCAATCTTCCTATCATAGATGCTTATGAATCCGACAACTGTTAGTTTTTGTTTTCGCCGGCTGCAGAATTTACTGATGGTTATCAGTATGTTTTCTAACCTTTTTCCAGAATGGAAGAATGCCACTATAATATATACTGAACGGTCCAAATACAAGCTCATCTTGATTTCTCTCAAGTTATTTTCATCAACGGTGATCATAACTTAAGTCCACTGAACGGAGCAGCTACTAGTGTGAACGTATACTACATGCTATGTGTTGATCATAGCTTGAATCCACTGGACGGAGCGGCTACTAGTATGCAACACAACTAATATAGTCGATAAACTCTATACATTGGTCCCGTAATATGCATTTCAACATTTCATGAGAATCTGAAAAATCTCTCTTCGTACCTAAGTGGCCGCTTCCAACTCGTTTCGGCCTTGAAGCATCATACCGGCTAACTACACAATTGCCCTATTCCCTTTTCAACAATTGACCGTCAGACTCAATTACGGCCTCTGGTGTTCTGGTGGCCTGAGTAACCGGTGATTTCGACTTCACAGGGGATATATCAATGCCATCCCTCGGACACGTCGTTCAGTTCAGTGACTGTTTACCCATTAATGGACAGCAGCGGCAACGGGAAATTTGTCTTCATGTCAGAGTTGACGAATCCCGCCACCATTTGCCTTCGAGCCACCCATTCATGAGGTAAATTCCTTTCGCACATACATAGCATCAGCAGCCGACTTTCATTATCGAGTGCTCCGAGATGTCAGCCCACCCCAAGAAATTCGATGCAAGGCTGACCAGGACTCAAATCCACCGGATAACCTACCTCACGTAGGGGTCCACGTCAAGCGGAATCACGGAATTTGTGCTCATGCATTATTCTAAATCAATGCTGACAGAGGCGTAGTCAGCCTGCATGGTGGTACAAGGCAGAAATGAGTTAAAAACCAAACTTGAGCACGGAAGATTTTTAAAATTTTTCGTAAAATATTAAATTGCATATTTTGGGACAAGTTTATAGATGTTATCGATTATAGCGGATATGCTAAAGCGAAAAAGTCGACTATGCCTGAAAATGGTTTATATTCACATTTATATTGAGAAAAATGTTTCGCTTTTTTTGACAAAAGCATCATGTTGGTGTTCGCAATCGATTTTGCGTTCTAAAAATGCTTCCATCAAAACTTTCATGGTGGAATACACATTCTCATGTTGCAGAAACGTTCAATTTTGCGTGGTTTGTGAACTTTAAATGAATTCACAGTTTCCGATCACATTACGTTTGCATTGTGGTGATGCTAGTTCCTAGCTTCGTGGGCCCAAGCTTTCTCCAGTCTTATGTTAACGAGGGTCAGAAGCCATAGTCAGAATATGGTGAATCTGCCATCAAACTTTATTCGTTGATTTACCCACCGTTCAAAAGCAGACTTTGATGCAACAATTAAAGACGCTAGGGAATTGAACCTGAGAAAACCTTAAGCACAACCGAAGGAAAGCCGCCAGTCGACCTTCAGAATTCAAACAAGCGTCAGACTGGTTGGGCGGCGTTCCCAACGACGATAGCTAAAACATTGTTATCCTAAGGAAGGTAGCCAGCGGTAGTAGAGATGGCGCGGATCCATTATATGGCCACGAGTAAAACTGCAATACTTACATTGATGTTAGTGGTTTGCCATGAAATTACACTCATAAGATAGTGTGAACAGGAACGGTGGCAGTGGCAAAGCAACCCTCGCGTCGTGGAGAGTTTGGGATTTTCAGGGACGTCGAAGTTGATTTCACATCTATATCGCACTGTTCACTGAATATCAAAGTAAGTTTTAATGATAGGTATGCCACAACGGGCAATTATCCGTTTCAAGGGATTCGCCTTGAAGGTCGTTCAAAAGGCAAAACGGTCTTTTTGGCGCAAATCCTCGGTTTTTGAATATTTTGTGAAATTTTAAAATCGGAATTTCTAACAAAGTACCTACAGTACATCAATTGTAAATGAGCGGCGTTATTGGATAACTTAGAATACATCGAATAAGTCCCAAAAGTATTAGCTTGCTGATGAAAAATTTTCCAACCATTTTCGCGAAAACAACCCGTTATTGACGTCAGCTCACTTTTTCAAGTCTTATAAATGCGATCATTGCCATTTTCGAGATGAAATACGTCATCCTATTGCCTGAGAGCGCTTCATTCGCATTTCAACGAGAACACCAACACATTTGCTAACGAAACATGTATGACAACATTTCCAACTTCATTTCCTATACGATATTTATACTATTTCTCTTTGTTTGCAAGATTTCAGGTAGATACTGGTCGATGAAACGTTGCTCTTAGACATGGTTGGAAATGACGCTATCGTATGGTTGTTTCCATCTTCGGTGTATATGGATCGGCGTAAGAAAAGGGTACCATGTCCTACTCTATCACCTGGAATCTTCAGAAGTAAATTCTATTCACCCTACTGCATTGTTTCTAACTAGATTGGTGTCGCGTGGCGTTCATGCGGAACAATATACGGAAACAGATGAAATCAAGCTGCCTGCCGATCACCGAGAGGCATACCTGTCAGCCAGTCACACTAAGATATTTAGAACGCCAAGTATCTATTGCGGTGCAGAAAACGTCCAACCAATATGGCAATCAGTTGAATCAAAGATGATGATAACCATGTACCCCAAACGCTTCAAATACAGATTTTTCATCACTTCCCGCATGTGTTCGTTCTCCAAATTGTTCATTGTAAAGGTGGTTCGGAAGGAGCAGCTACTAGTGTGAAAATATACTGCATACTTAGACGCTGATCATAAATAAAGTCAATCGGGTGGAGCAGTTACTGGTGTTGACGTATATTGCATGCGCAGGCGTTATTCATAGCTTAACTGAATGAAGTTGAAACGTCTGTTAGTGTGAACCTGTAATGCATACACAGAGGTTCTTCATAGTTTATGTGAATCATGTTGAAGGAGCCACCAGTGTGAACGCATCCTGTATTCTCAGACGTTATTGATTGTCTGAGTCAGTCGAGTGGAGCAGCTATAAGTGTGAACGTTTGCTGTTTATACAGAACTTCTTCACAGCTTAAGTGAATCATGTTGGAGCATCTACAGACGCGACCGTCCTGTATTGTCATACGTTGTTGATAGTCTAAGTCAATCGGGTGGAGAAGCTTCTAGTGTGATCGTATACTGCATGCTGAGACGTCATTTACAGTTTAAGGGAATGAGGTTGAAGCATCTACTAGTGGGTATGCATACTCAGACGTAATTCACAGCTCAGGTGAATCAGGTTGAAGCAGTTACTGTTCGGAACACATTGTGCATTCTGAGACGTTGTTGATAGTCCAAGTCAATCGGGTGAAGCAGCTATTGGTGTGAACGTATACTACTTACGCAGGCGTTATCCATAGCTTAATTGAATGAGGTTGAAGCATCTGTTAATTTGAGCCTGTAGTGCACACTCAGACGTTCTTCATAGCCTAAGATGATCAGGTTCAAGCAGCTACCAATGTGAGTCACTAGTGCACAGACAGACGTTACTCATAGTTCATGTGAATCAGGTTGAAGAAGCTACTAATGTGAATGCGTTAAAGAAGTCACTGTACCTCTGGGTTGTTTTCCTGGGCAGTAGCCATGACGGCCAAGTCAATAGGATAACCGTAGAATCGCTTGCCCAGTGTAAGCGTTAAAACTCTCTGCGACCGGAATGAGGACATCTGGGACGTACCATATACATTTTTGAGCCGAGAGGTGCAGTTTAAGTTCCTGATTTCCCTAGGGACAGAGAGTTCAGGGAATACTCCGGGGTCTAGAGTCACTGTGGATTGAGCTGTTGGCCTTCAACAATGGGCCGACAGTGGCGTGTTTTCAGGTGGGCGACATATCATTCTTTGCCCAAATACCGTGGCCAGATTTTGTAGATTGCGGTTGGTTGGGGAAAAATGCTGGGGTTTTCAGGGATTGATAAAAACTGTTAAACGCGGGGTCACAGGCTGTATCAAAGGCATCCGTTACAAGCGACCGCCGTGTGCTAGCCCTGGGATAGGATAACAGGGTTATCTTGGAGATTGCCCTTTTAAGTTTTCTGAAGACTTCACACACGATGTTGCTGAAAGACTGTTTGTGACAACCTCCGTGAAGATGATGAGTCATTGACTGTATCACTTACATACAACGAGGAATGAACCAACGATAATGATTTATCAGGCCAAAAACTCGACGAAGCTGCATAAAGGACGAATGCTTAGAATATTCTTGGATGATCTGGACTTTGTCGGGAAAGACGGTGATACCATCGACTGAAGTCAGATTACCTATAAACCCCATGGTCGTTTTTCCTATGGCCTGTTTTGTTAGGTTTGCTGTGATACCACAATAAATCACCAACCCGAAAAAACCGCGTAAGCGTGAATACTACTGTTCTTCGGAAAGACCAGAAACCAGAATGTCGTCCAGGCGAGGGTAAGCGAAATCTAGGCTACGGGTGACTTCGTGCATAAAGCGCCGAAACAGAACTAAGTGGCATTTGTGAAAGTCCAAAGAGATCGAGCAGAATAATCAAGGTCCTCTTGCGTACGCTTCTGGCATCTACCAGAATTCGGTTGTAAGCTCAAGTTACACCAGCTGTACTGAATACGGTTTGCCCGCGTGACATTCTGTAAGGTCCTGTATGTGCGGAATCGGATATTGGCCAGGGTCTCCTACCCTTGTAAGGCAGAGGCGGTCACCACAAAGACGCTAGTCTTCTGACATTGGGAACCAGATGCAGCAAGGAAGCCCAATAACTATGGGAAAGACGAGGAATCCTGTGCTTGAGTAAATGCTCAAAATCCAGCATCTTTGAGCTTTGATCAAGGATCTGGATAGTAGAGCCACTGACAAAACGAAGTTACTGAGCACCCGATTGTGGCACCACCAGAAGGACCGGTGGAAGTATGCCAATCTGAACTGCTGTCCAATAGGAGTGCGGTCCGTGTGCAAAGGTCTCAAACAAACACGAAGCAACTGTCACTACGCGTCAGTAGTCTAGTTCAACTGAAGTGGCGAGGGAAGGGAGAAAGGTGTTGAGCACCCACGGCATAATACCTACATTACCCTTTACGGGACTGTGAACTGAGTCGACGGGGATACGCTAGTACGACAACACCTCAGTGGTTCCTTTTCAACGCGGTTAACCGTCGTATGGTGCAAGTCTGTGCTTGAGGCGGCCACTTCATACCATGGGGCGTTAACCCCTGCGAAGTCAGTTAAGGGAGAATTGATGGGTTGTTCTGCGGCTAATGTGTCGGGAGACACTGGTTCCTGAAATGCGGAACGTCTGGAAGTGCTCAACTACTTAGTCGGTGATTACGGCAATCTCAGCCAGCAACTGATAAGGGGCCATAGATACAATAGCCAGGGTTTTCCCAAAGTTTCTGCACCAATGGTTCTCGCGAAGGTGGCCCGTTTATATGGAAGCCACCTGGAAGTTGTTGCATTCCCCGAATCATCATAAAGTGGCAGTCATCGCTCAACTGTAGCCAGCTTAAAAACAGCCGCAGGCGGGTCATGGCTGACGGCATTACCCGCTTGCTTCCAGTCTAATTAAGAGTTCCGTGGCTGGATAAAGTGGGTAGCACTCTACCGAGGTGTTACTTCGTTTGAGAATCTGCGCCATAATTGGTTAAGTTTCGCTCCACAAGAGGAAACTCGTTTGTCAACGAATTCGGTCTCAAGGCGCAAAAACCGGGGCAAGGGATCCATCGCCTGGAACGGGGAATAGTTAGGGTAACTGCGCCCTTCTGTATGCAAACCCAATGGAATGGCGTCCTCGACAGATGCGACAGAACATAGTTCAGCTGGGGTGTAATAGGACGTGAATACAAAACGGACCACTAATTAGAAGTTTATTAATTTCAGATTGTGGAAATGTCAAACAGTACTGTTATAAAAAATAATCAAAAGCAGGGTGCAAACAGTTTACGCAGGAATTAGCTCACCATATGGCACGATATCTAAATGCGAAGACAATATACTCACAATTGCTGACAGAAATTAGCAAATCAAGTTTCAGGGAAGCTACTTTCGTCGGGCTCATCAGTTTGCTGGAAATCTGCTATAACTTTTCATTCCAGAGCTTAACGAGTTTCCAGAAGCAGTGATACGGAAGTCGGTAGACAGCGCAACACTGCACGCATTACCACTGTATGCATTACCGCTGGCAAGCGAACTGCCTGTAGCGTGCGGAACGGAAAGTGTAGAAGTTCCGTGCCAAGGGAAATAGCGTACGCAGATACACCAAGCAGACATAGCTCACCTGGGAATGACAAAGTGTGCAAAAACACAGCAACTAAAGTAAACCATTTTAAAGGGTCATCATAGAACGGTGTTTAAGAACCCCTATCTGAATTAGCGGTAACCAGCAAATGTCTAGATTGTGTGTCTTCAAGCGAAGGTACGGATGCTGTTGATAAAATGATAATGTATGTGCATTCGTACACACACGGTTGGCGGCAGCCCAAACGGATTAGCCTGTCACAGTGAACGAAGCCAAAGGACACCTGCGCTATAAACCATCCCCGCAAGTGGCTTGCGCTGCACCGCTTGCAGTTTCACTCACACACCACGTATCCGGTGTAAACCCGAAGGAATAAGACCAGTAGGTGTGTGGGTGAGGCCTTTGTGTCCAGCCGGCCAATGCTGGTTAGCCAATTGAGTGGCTAGCACGAAAAGGAAACCCTTATCTCTCGGAAAATAAACAGTGAGAGAGACTTCAATGACAAGATTTGTA
>JTDE01000552.1:0-13582 GCA_014338405.1 Paragonimus skrjabini miyazakii | reverse complement strand
AGCCAGGCGTGGAAGATAAGCCCATGCTGTGTAGGCTTCGCAAGTCTCACCAAGACGGACGCCCTCGGCCAATCCGTGTCACGCCTGGCCAGATAGAAGACGCCAAGGAGGTTTTCTTAGCGGCATCCTTCTAGCCCACACTCAATGATTCTTGCCTAAGAGCGAAACCTGAATTCTTTTGGGTGATCGGGGAGACTCGACGAACGGCACATCGCAACCCCCAGAGTTCCCAGTATGATCAAACTTTTTGTTTATTTGTACACGGCGTGGAGGAGCTGAAGGATGCGGATGCTTTGCACGCGCACAAGCGCGATATTGACCAGTGGAAGTTTATCTGAGCCAAACTAAAGGTGGACGTAGGCGAATGTGGAGCGCGGCCAAGCCCACGCCTTTCGCGCCTAATACGCCTGAGCTCCATCTCAACCCCAGACTATTGCGAGTCACCTTCTTCACGAGAGATATGTTGTCTACTATGCTTCAGAGGTGGTACACGCTGAAAAACAGCTTCTCCCATAAGATCAGACTTTACGCAGATAAACCAAGGCCTGAACGTGAAAGGTTTTTTACCGGTATACCTCCCGTGGTAGCAAGTGTGGTAAAGATGACCAAGATGCCGGAGGTAATCGGTAGCCCATCACCTCCCGCGCAGCCAAAAACCTGGTACAATCGACCTCAAAAGAGCTGATCTAGTTCAAGTGGTACGCGTCACACACCTGAAGGCAGACAGTAACCCAGATAATGGTACGCAGATACACGTATCCAGCTGGTGCTGTATGTTTACTAATGTGCTTTCTCTAAAGAACAAGGTGCAGAAACTGTGACAGCCTGTCGACTGAAAGTATCCCAAGATCGTAGATGTAGCGGAGACGTGGCTAACGCCGGGCAAATCCGATCACGAGATCGAACTTCGTGGTTATACCATCTTTCGCAAGGATTGGCTAGCCAGCAGGGGTGGGGGCGTAACAGTCAACTTTGGCGCTGAATTACGCGCAGCCATAAACAGAGAACCAATCTTGCTTTCACTTTGAGTCCCTGTTAATAAATGTTGGGACACTTCACTTTTCGCAAGTCACTGTCGACGTCATTTATCGTCCCCCGTCCGATGCACCAGAATGGGATGAAAAACGCACAGTGCCATTGGACGGACCACCGCAATCCCCGGACATCGCGTCATCGTTCTAAGAAACTTCAACCTTCTGCATGCAGGTCTCTCTAGCGGGTTAATATCTGGTACTGCAGCCACGGGATTCTAAATTTTCGTGCAGGAAATAGGACACACCGAGCACGCCAATCAACCCACCAGGTGGAGAGAAAGTCACAGGCCATCCCGACTAGACATGGTGCTAACTACTGAACCCTATACGGTGGATACGGTCGAAGTCGGAACGTCATTAGATGCAAGCGACCCCATCACAATCGACGTCATGGTCACCCGCCCCCTACTGTCGGCTCAACACAATTTCAGACAAGCCAACTTCCGAAAGATGCAAGGACATTTATCCCAAGCTAACGGGCCACTCCCTGAAGAAGATAGCATGGCAGACAAACATCTAGATGGTATTATGTTACGCCTAAACACTTAGTAGTATGTAGTATGTGTGACAAGTAGAAACAAAAAACCAATGGATTTAACCCTTCTGACGTGAATAGCTCGTTAGCCAAGGAACCAGAAACTCTTATTAAAGTCAACGCAAAAGACAAGGCAAATGGTTCTAGGACCCATCTCAAAGACGCTGAGGTTTAGTTTGTTACCGGTATAAACTCCAGGCCCTCTGGTAACCCTTATAGCATAATCGGTTCTAAACTTGCAGAATTGGTGGCGACATCATAGGTTGAGCGTGATCATCATGACCGCCGATTATGGTCCGAAATTTGTGCAGTAACAAGACTGGTGGAATGCTGCAAGTCAGCTAGACTCTAACGACTCTCACGGTCTAAGTTGGTTGCTCTAACGCATTTTCCCCACGCATTGAAGGTAACCTTCGAAAGCCATCAACACACTGAAATGGCGCTCATGAGAGCGCACCCACTTCGCGGTTCTAGTATGGCCCACGTACGCCTAAAACCTGATCTTCCATACCTGGAAAGAATCCGCAGAAGGGAGTCGAAGAATCCCTTTGATAACTCTGGCCGAAGTATAATCATACATGGAGTGTCAGTGCCCTCTACTTTGAAATCGTCGCCAGTTGGTGACCTCTACCAGTGGTGACTCATCAGAGATAAGCTTTTGCTAAGAGATCATCTGTAACAAGAATGCCAAGACCGAACCACCTTACCCATATAGACGCACAAAACTGCCGAGAGTTGAAGTTATCGCGGCCGACATGTCCAGTGTGGTTCTGAATGCATGGCACTGTCACCAGTCGAATGTGCCTGGGGATATTCCGGTTCACAGAACACTTACTAGAAAACTGAGGCAACTTAGAAAGTCGTCGCTTTCATTTCCAACGCTCGAACCGAGATTTGGCGTGCCAGCAGGTAATGACCCCCCGGAATAAGTTCTCTCAAAAAACGTGCTCTCACCGACTCCTTGCGGGTTGGCCTAAGCCCATGTGTAAGTAATCCTTTGGCTACACTAACAGCAGTCACTCGGCCACAGGTCACGATACCGGACAACCGAATGGTAACATCCGGGACATTCGTAATAAATCAAAGTGACTACAGCTGCATGTACACTAGCATTTCAGGTTTGGCGAATATACTTCCGGATCTGAGGTTGCTCCACTTTGAAAAAAATTCGACATTAGAGCACGTGCAGAGACGTGGCTGCTGCCAGACATAAGATACGTAGAATTAAACCTTCCTGAAATGAATGTTTTAAGAAGGGATAGAACCAATAAGTCGGGTGGCGGAATTAGACTATCCAATATATCGTCGAGTACCCGAGTCCATTTGGATTCGCATCCGTCTTTGTTCCAATAAGCCCATCACCTTAGCTATTATGTACCGCCCGCTCGCAGGTGACATGGTGTATGGCGGCAACCTAGCCGCTGCTTTATACAAGGCCATCGAATTGACTTTAGATAGTATTTTGATATTAGGTGATTTTAATCACCCGGATATTGACTTCAAGGCCCTGAACGTGCACCCTGGTCAGGACCCTTCTGCCGCGTCTTTTCTACAAACATTTATTGATTTAGGGTTATTTGAAAATGTACTAGGTCCCACCAAATGGCGCCAGGGTTTTGCGCCGTCCAGTTTAGACCTAGTTTTACGTAACGAGGCTAGTTTAGTTGAGAACCTCAACAACGAAATGCCCGTAGGTTGCAGTGATCACGCTCTAATTTTGTTCCGATCTATTTATGCCTCCTCTAGGATGGTAGTTGATCCTCGAACACTACGTAACTACTTTAGGGGGTTTACGTAAGCATGAAGGACTACTTTCTGACAGCCTTTCAGAACTTACCATCTTTACCCTAGGTAGAAGTATTATGGCACTACATAAAGACCACTACTGACAAGGAGACTGACTTATTTGTCCTATTAAATACGTCGTCCCATGGCATTCGTAGATGTACGAAAAAACTTTTGTTATAAGCGTTATGCATGGATGCAACTGAAATTAACCCAGACCCGGGAAGCTCGCAATTAATGTAAGCTTATAAGAAACAGGTGTAACGGGGCTTTTCGTAATGACAAACATGAATTGCAATCCTTAGCGGTAGCCCGATTAAGACAAAGCCCCAAGTGGTTTTATAAACAGTTTTCTAAAAAGCTTACGTAAAACCGGGTATTCCCAGTCTGCTTACATATTCTGGCCTGATTAACAACAGCCAGGAGTCAGTAGAAATCATTTCAGATACCCTTGAAAAGGTGTTCCTGGAAAATGACACCGCAGCCACCTTGTTTTCTAATTTTGGAACCCCTACGTCCAGCATTCTGCTTGTCCTCAACGAGACAAACTTTAGTCCTATCACTGTTCTTGCGAAGCTCAAAAAGTTGAGCCTTCACAAGTCTCAGGGTTTTGACGACCTACTACTAAGACTGCCAAAATGTTATACTGAAGGCCTAGCCGCAGTCATAAGTGACTTGCTTCGAAAGTCCTTCAAGCAAGATGAACTACTTGCTGACTGGAAGCAATGTGAAGTAACGCCGCTCCACAAAGGCGGTGCCTTGTGCTTTCCAACTACAGACTCAGTTCTCTCCTTTGTATCTGTTCAAAGGTAATGGAAAGCGTTGTCGATGACGCCGTCTGACAATATCTCAACGTGCACGGAATGGTAACCCCTCAACAGCACGGTTTTAGACAGGGTCATTCGAGCGCTACCAACCTAATAACTGCTAATGAACACTGGACTAAAGCCATTGATTCTGGGGATCGAGTGAACATTATTCTGCTAGACTTCACAAAAACATTCGGGGGGGTTGACCACGGCATATTGCTTCTAACACTGCAGTGGTACGGAATTGGAGGGAAACTACTACGATGATTGGAGGCGTATCTGTTTTAACGCACCTTCTCTGCCGGAGTTAATGGCACCCATTCAACAATTCGAAATGCCCAATATGGGGTACCGCAAGGGTCAATTATAGGACAGTTGTTCTCCCTATACATCAATAAAATACCGCCGCTTTTGTCTTCGAGCGTTCTGTTGTACGCAAACGACACGAAGCTTTGGAGGGTCAATAATGGCCCCTCCGATGAATCCAGTCTACAATCAGATCTTGATACAATGTGTGACTGGTGTAAACTTAACAAAGTATCTCTGAATGCGTCGAAGGGTAAGGTATTGAGGCTTCGTCATAATAGTGCAACTTCGTGTCACCTTGATAATTTTAGACTTTGTGTATATGAACAGGAGAAAGACTTAGGGCCGATTGTCATTCAGGATCTAGGTCTCTCCGCTAACTGCAAACCGATGGCACGCAAGGCTACTAATTTCTATAAATTCATCAACCGTACCCTAGTCTGCCCAAACCTGGTAAACTTTATTCCCATTTATTCCACCGTAGTTCGATCCTTACTAGAAGTAAATATTCAAGCGTGTTCCCCTTATCACCGTAAGGATGTCTTGCTGCTACAAAGCAAGTGTGAGGCCTTCGGTACCTGAGCTATCATAGCAGACTTCAAAGTTTGAATACTTTTAGCCTAAAGTTTCGAAGGATCAGAGGGGGCATCGTAATAGTCCACAAAATGTTAACCGAATACGATCACCCTTGCTCACCCATCCTACCCAGAACTGAACGTCCAGGGTCAAAAGGGAATAGTTTCAGTCTTAAGCATCAGCGCCACCGTTTGCATTGTCGGCGTCATTCATTTGCATTCCGAGTGGTCCCCTTCTGGAACAACCTGCCAGAAGAGATTGTCTCAGCCCCGACCCTTGACGTATTTAAGATAAAACTGGACAAATATTTCATGGTACCCTCGAATATTTTCAGTCCGCCTGTTTCACCAAACGGTTTCCAATAGAAAAACCAACAAGTATAGAAGGACCTACACAAATCAGTATGACCGGCATGTTGTAGTAGTGGGTCTGTCCTGTGTATCTGTTTTGTGTCTGTTTTGTGCATTATGCATGATGAGTGTCTGCCTGTTTGTCCTGTTGCATTCTGGCATGGTGGATGTGGTGAATGTTTGGTGCGCGGTTGCGATTGCCTGAAGTAGAAAACTCGATCCGTGTACCTTAAAATTCCCTCTTTGTCAACAATTGTCAATGCCTTGTTAACTCTGTGCTTGTGCCCCTGATTGAAGCAATAGTGGATCTAAACCAATAGTTCTTTGAAGTGCTTAGATTTAGAATTCCACTACACCAAATGCAGTATCCAATGGATACAATCCGTCGTGTAGTTCCTAAATAATCTTGAAGGTCGAAACTGAGGTAATACCGATGAGGGACGAATAGGGAAATTTGCCGCAAAAGACGGTTGATTCCGCTAGTTTCTAACTCTCCGAAATTCTGTGCACCAGCAACACCGAACGCAGACAGAACGCAAGGCTCAGCATTGAGTCAGGTGGGTCAAAATTCTTTTCTGTGTAGGCTGGTTTTAGCCTATCAATGGAAATGGATTCGTTTCGTCCGGACCTATCGATGATGAAGAACTTTTCGTCTCGCTTAACCACCTTGAAGGCACCGGGATATCGTGGTTGTAATGGTTTCCTAGTAGCGTCTTGGCGCCGTCGTGTCAATGTGCGAACAACCCAGTAACTCCGTGAAGTTACGTAAAAGGGAGGATTGGAACTGGGTGTCTCGATCCGTAGTGGTTGTAGATGGTACACCAAAATTAGCGATCCAATGTTCCAAGAAGGTCTTTGTGACTGTCTGCGCTGAAACATCTCTAATAGGCACAGCTAAAGGCCAACGGGTAAAACGGTCGATTGCGGTCAATATATACGTACAATCGTTGGAAGGTGGTAGTGGGCCAACGATGTCAAGGTGTTCATTGGATAAACGGGCGCCTGGCTGGGAGAATGTGCCAGGTGTGATAATCGTAGGCCTACGCACTTTACTCTTTTGGCACTCGATACACTGTTGTGACCAGAGACGAACGCCTTTGTTCATAGAGGGCCATACAAAGCGCTGTGCAATCAGCTTCAATGCGCCGCGTTTTCCGTGATGAGGTAATGGGTGGAAATGATTAAAAACAGTACGACGACATGAAAGTGGGACAAAAGGTCTAGGTTTACCCGTTGAAGTATCGCACAGAATGTCACCAGGTTGTGTCGATAGATGAATGGTAGATAATTTCAAGGACTTACAGATGGAAATGTCTTTCATGTCCTCACTGCATTGTTGGGCAGTAGCCATTTTAGACAAGTCGAAGGAAGTTGGCGCTTGGACTGAGTTGACATCAGGGCGTGATAAAGCATCAGCAACGATGTTAGCATCACCACGTAGGTGTTGGATGTCCGTGGTGAATTGAGAGATATGGTACAAATGTCTGATTTCACGCGGAGAGTACCGGTCGGGTTTGGCGTGAAATGCAAATGTCAAAGGTTTGTGGGCGGTTCGCGCGACAAAGCGTCGGCCTTCCAAAAGGTGCCGAAAATGGCGGATCGCCAAATAGATTACCAGCAGTTCACGTCCGAAGGTGCTGTATTTAACCTGTGCTAGCCGGAGTTTTGGGAGAAAATTGCTAAAGGGTGTTGTTCGCCATTCACGGATTGTTCTAAAACTGCGCCGACGGCAGCATTTGACGCATCTGTGTTGAGAAGGAGATAGGCATTTGGATCGCAACTGGTGAAGCATAGTTTGGTAGCGTGGCATACGGCTTCGTTTGCAGCTGAGAAAGCTGCCTTAGCTTCAGGTGAGAATTCGATTGATTTACGTTTGGAGTCGACCAGGTCTGTCAGAGGTTTTAAAATGTCCGCGCAATGAGGAATGAAGCGTCGATAATAGTTAAGTTTGCCGAGAAATCGTCGGAGTTGTGTCATCGTAGTGGGAATCCGAAAAGTCGAGATGGACTCAATTTTATCTGGCAAACGTGTGATGCCGGTTTGGTCGATGCGGTGTTCCAGGAAATCCAATGAGTTAACTCCGAAGGCACACTTGTCAATGTTGATTTTAATATCATACTGCGCGAAACGATCAAAAACAGCGCGAAGATGGGAGAAATGCTCCTCGTTTGAGCGGCTAGTGATCAAAACATCGTCGATGTAGACGTACGCGGAAGGGAATCCACGTAATACTCCGTCCATGAATTGCTGAAATGTTTGAGCCGCATTTCGGAGTCCAAAGGGCATTCTTTCGCACTCAAAAAGTTCAAAAGAGGTTGTGATGGCTGTTTTCGGGATATCCTCTTCCGCGACCTGGACGTGGTAATAGGCGCGCACTAGGTCTAATTTGGAGAAAATAGTGGCGCCAGCGAGTCCTAAGGAAAAATCGTGGGTGTGTGGTATAGGGTACCCGTCCGGGATGGTGCAGTTGTTCAGAGCACGGTACTCACAGCAAGGTCGCCAATCGCCAGGAGACTTTTCGGGTACCATGTGCAGTGGTGTTGCCCAAGAGCTGTTTGAAGGTCGAATTATGCCCAACTGAAGCATATGTTCGAATTCAGCCTTGGCGATTTTAAGTTTGTCTGGATGTAAGCGGCGTGGGAGAGCGAAAATCGGAGGACCACGTGTTACAGTATGATGTACCACATTGTGTTTAACCGTCTCGGTATGTGAGCACGATTGAGTTAACGAAGGGAAATCCTTCAGCGAATGACGGTGTTGGTGGCTAAGCGGGCCGGATGCTGATTGATGCAATCGTCGATTGGACACTGTTTACTGTGCACACAGTAGTGTTGTCAATTAGCTTACGTCTCTTGACATCAACGGAAAAGTTGAAGTTTGCCAGGAAGACAGCACCGATGAGTGGCGTTTGAACATCAGCAAGCAGGAATATCCATCAAGAACATCGCTGGAGACCGAGATCGACGGTGAGAGAGCGTTCCCCGTAGGTTTTGATGCGACTTTGATTTGCGGCCTGTAAAGTGTACTTGCCAGACTGAAGTCGATCATTTGGTTGCGGTGGAACGACGCTGAGCTCGACTCCGGTATCGATAAGGAACCACAAGCCGGTCGATCGATCTCTGATGAAAAATAGACGACTTGTTCCTGCTTGGCCAGCGACAGTCGTTGCCGTTACTGGCTGGCCTGCCGGTTTGACGGTGACGCTTGGCGGGTTCGGAACGTGCACGGTTGGGTGCACTTCCTCGTTTTGTGTCGGAAGTTTTGGTGGTACCAACACTACCTTGATGGACTGCGGGATTTAGATCGTGTAGGTCGTGCACAGTTTCTGGGTGGGTGCCTATTCAGCTCATTGATCTGTAAGGCCATACTGTCCATACGACGGCACATTTTCTCTAGCAAAAGTTTTAGGCCATCAACACTACTTGAGGCTGAAGGGGAGGACGTGGGGACAGCTATAGTTGAGGCACATACCGGCTGTGAGGGGAAGGTTTCCGATGCCTTGTCCGCAAGTGCTGCCAATTTGTCAGCTGAGCTATCATCATCCATGGCGGCCAAAATATGTTGCAACGCAGGCGGCAGCTTTATCGCCCACAACTGCTTCAAGATGGCGGCATCGAGCTTCCGCGAGCCTAAAAGGTTCCCCATATAACGCAACAACTGGGATGGAGACCGGTCGCCTAGCTCGACTGAGTTGAACAGGTCATGTAGCAGTTTAGCCTCTGACTTCCCAGTCCGTTTTATGGTGGCGTTTTTGGAAATGGTGTAAGAGAAATCGGACGGGACTGATTCCAATAGGTCTTCCGCTCACTCAGCAACATCAAAGGGAAGAGATTGTACCACGAATGAGAATCTTATTTTTCCAGATGTTATCTACCTGGTGGTAAAGACAGCCTCAATCTGGTGGAACCACAGTCGAGGATTTCGGACACTGTATTCGGGCAATTTTAAGGCAACACTGTGTTCGGCTTTAATGTCAATGTCCATGGTGTCGTCATGCATTGTCAATATATAAAAAATTTGATAAAGAAATGATCGGAAAATATAGTCAGGCTCACCAATTTTATAGTGGATTCAGCGATTCAGCGATTGATACACGTTTTTGAGGCGGAGGCCCAAGGGTCCCGGATCCAGTCGGTTTTTCTTGTTCAATGTCAAGCGGGTGTTTGCTGATCCGAAAGGCATTCATTGAAAACAGAGTGCAGCACCGCTCTTGGGAATTACAGTAACTATCAAGAAACAAATTAAGGTTACTCGCATAAATGGCATTTTGGAAAATGAGAGTCAAGTAATGCTTTAAGGCGATCGCTGGAAGCGCTACTGACGACCTCAACAGGAAGACTGTTCCAGAAGTTAACAACCCTGTAGGAAAAGCCTGCTTTCTAAGAAAGGTCCGAGGACGAAGCTTGAAAAGCTTCATGTTATGTCCTCGCCGACCGTCATCATTCGCTACAGTGAAAAACTGATCAACGAAGCCTACTCTAAAGAGGACATGTGTGAAAATTAAATCACCACGGAGTCGTCGAAATTCAAGTGGGTATAGATCAAGAATTTCAAGTCGAGACTCGTACGCGACACTGCTGAGACCTGTGACTAGTTTGGTAGCCGCGCGCTGGACACGGTCAATGGCTAAGATGTCTTTCTTCAGGCCGATATAAACGACCTGATTAACATACTCGAGGAGCGGCCTTATATAAACCCCGTAAAGCGTCTGGAACGCTTCCTTGTCTACACGGGGGAATGTGCGCTTAATCATCCTAAGAGTAGCAGACTCTTTTTTCGCTGTCATCTCGTGGTGATGCACAGAATATAAGTTAGACGACAGCCAGATGCCCAGATCTTTCTTCAGATCGAATTTCATGATATCTACTGTGCTGAGTACACTATGAATCACGAAGGAGCTGCCGGAGTCACCACCAAGTGACATATGTGCGCATCTACTGTCATTCAGTGGGAGACTCCAGTCGTCCGACCAACGCTTAATCGCGTCAAGATCAGTCTATAGTGCACTGGGGTCAGTGGCATCCCAGATTTTTAGGTCATCGGCATATAGGAGAGCGTTGCGGGAAACATTGTCCGGAAGGTCATTTATATAGATCAGAAATAACAGAGGACCTAGCACTGACCCTTGAGGAACTCCCGCAGAAATGAGAGAAGGAGATGAAAGGCTTGATCCGGTTTTACCTCTAAACGTTCTGGTATCAAGGACGGAAACAATCCAGCGAAGAACCTCTCCATAGGCTTCCAGTTTGTGTTTCAGGGAGCCGTGTGGGACACGGTCGAAAGCCTTGGCAAAGTCGAAGAAGATGGCATCTAAGATAGGGCCATTGTCTCTGGCCTCCGTCAGACTATTCATGAAGATAAGCATATTAGTTATGCATGACCGATTAGGAAGGAAGCCATGGTGGGTAGAGGAAAACAGATGGTTTGACAAGAAGTGGTTAAGGATGGCACGCTTCAATAAGCGCCCCATTATCCTGCACGGAGTGCTGGTAAGGCTGATTGGCCTATAGCTAGCCGGAGGGTGCCGGTCACCCGCTTTGAATATGGGTGTGACCGTCGCCTCTTTCCATGCGCTAGGGAGAATGCCGGTCTGAAGTGTTTGTTTAAACAGCTTATAAAAGGTTTCTGCTAGACTAGTATCTGCTTCTTTGAGAATTCTGGGATGGATCTTGTCAAGACCCATTGCACTATATGAATTTACCTTAAATAAAAAATCCTCAACATTCAGCACGGAAAACTCGGCCGTACCGAGTGGTTGCCGGATATTCTGCTGCTGAAAGATAGGGTGCCAGTCCGGCGGTACGACGTTGTAGATTGCCGTGTGGTAGTCCCTAAATAACTCGGCCACAACCAGGGAGTCAGATGAGGTCTCCCGTCGGGCAGTCGCAGAGAAAGAGCCGAGGGTTCATTTTTTCTTAGTCATCGCATACGCTCAAATAAGAAGTTGTTGTTTCCGTGATGTAAACCGATCGTTCCTAAAGCTGCTTTGATTTAGAATTCCACTACACCAAATGCAGTATCCAATGGATACAATCCGTCGTGTAGTTCCTAAATAATCTTGAAGGTCGAAACTGAGGTAATACCGATGAGAGACGAATAGGGAAATTTGTCGCAAAAGACGGTTGATTCCGCTAGTTTCTAACTCTCCGAAATTCTGTGCACCAGCAACACCGAACACAGACAGAACGCAAGGCTCGCAACTCAAGAAGTGTCATTTGTATCTATCGATTATTGATTAGTTCGATTAAGTTGGGTTCAAAAATTAGCTGCATATGTGAAGTTGAGGAAAGTGAAAAGTGTGAATAATAATCAGAATTATGAAATAGAAAATAGTGTACGATACGCTATGAAGCTTTCGTGACGACCCTCCTTATCTTAGAATTGTCCCTGGCTAAAGTCTTCCTTCCGTGCCTCCCAGAAGCGGGTCAATAATAGGTGGAAGATTTGTCTGGATATGCTGGAAACCCGTGAAACCTGCGATAATCTCACCATTTCAGTTACCCCTAACATCTTCACTCCCCCTTGACGTTGCCAATTCTGTACTGGTGAGCAGGCTACGCTCTAAGACAACCAAAAGTTCATCGGGCCTCATGGTAACCTTGCCAGCCATACTTAATCCTGAGACTGTAGTGGGGAAAACGGCCGCTTTGAAATCCGCCAACGTCCACTTGAAAGTCTTGTCTTTTGATCACTCTCGGCACGAGAGAGCGAGACGTGAACAGCGAAGTAAAACCAAGTCGCTAATCATGGTAGACTAGAAACTATAGCTTGAGACTAAAGTCGCAGTTTCTGCCAAAATAGTACCCACTCCGATCTGTGTGCCAGTGGAGGAACGCAGGGATGCCCTCTCCGTATTTGCCATCCCAACGACTGACACCTCAAGCATGGACACCGCTGTTGAAGACATCGTACTCAGGCCGTCTCTCTGGTTACCTGAGCCAAAAGCCACCAATAAGCCCCGTAGACAATTCTTCCTTCCGAGGATTCGGAACGATGGGGGGCTGCTGGGGCCGCCGCCTGTAACTCGAAAAAATATTTTGTTTGTTCGTCCCACGGGGTATTTCTATCGGCGACCCCATTAAACAGCGCACATTGCCCCCGTTTAAGCCTTGCATTCAAAAGACAAAAATGTTAAATTTTCCTTGGGTGAAGCATCCCAAACACCCTCCGAAAAAGGGGAATTTAGCAGGAGTGTGAAGGCCGCAAGCGGCGACACCAAGAATGCTGGTCAGACGTCCTGTAGGAGCGCTGACATACACACAAGCGGTGACGTTGCGTCCGCTGCCTCACAAGAGGGCCAACATAGCCACTCGGCAGCTCAGACCGAATCTAACCCCACCACCACTATCTTCAATTCTAGGTCTTCTTTCCCAGGTTTTCTTCGCAATCTTTTATCTTTTTTCTCGCCAAGTCGTGTGGAGAAGTAGCTCTCAAGTGCATGTACACGAACTGTCTGAGTTTGTTTAATAAATTGCCGGAGATCAGAAACCCAATTCTTGATACACAACCGCACATACAGGTGACGTCAGTGACGGTGAACTGAATGTCCCTGGGTATTCAGTTTATCAAGCTGACTCCGCCAGAGGGAGAATGGGAGGTTCTGCGGTTTTCCTTCACCAGCATCTCCCAACACCCACGGTTATCAGTGGATTTCAGTCCTCTGATAAATGTAACGCTCTGTGGCTTCGACTGGCACTGAGTGGCCCAGACACACTCCTAGTGGGGGTCATTTACCATTCTCCCTCATCCGACCTCTCCGACGATGACACTCTTCTTATTAACCTAGACAACTTACTAGGACTATAACACTTTACTCATCTGCTTATTATGGGTGACTTCAATGCTCCCAAGATAAACTGGACCTCAGTTTCTCACCAGGAATATGAAAGCAGAGTCTCAACTTCCTTATCGACGTTGGTACGCCGGAGAGCGTGGACACAGCATGTCAACGCCCCGACTCGGCATCGTCCTGGTCAGATTCCCTCTTTGCTCGACTTGGTCATTACTAACGAGAGCCACATGGTAGACAGTGATCATCAAGCCGCCACTTGGACACAGTGATCAATCTTTGCTCAACTTTGATCTGGTCTGTTACTGGCTACAGTAACCAGTAAAGAAGTCCACGCTGCGAAACTTTAATCAAGCTGATTTTAACGGCCTGAGGAGCTATCTAGGTTCATTACTTCT
>JTDE01000551.1:202027-213789 GCA_014338405.1 Paragonimus skrjabini miyazakii | reverse complement strand
ACATTTCTACATTTTATACATATGCCCATTCGTAATAACCTGTTCACCTTGGTAATCAATCAGCCTTCATTTAATATTAGCCAGCATTGGCGGTTAACTTGGCCAGCATACTAAAACTCTCCACAGAAAACTGTGGGAAAATATACTCCCTCGTTTAACTTATATAGACTAAGCATAATCCCAATTCACATCGTGCGTTTTCTCCTCTTCATCAAACCCTCCCCATTATTCATTAGTAGCTGTATTGTGCTATGAACTACATATTCTACCTTAAACATTGTCTCTATAAGACAGACTTACGTCAAAACTTTGCACGGAGTTTTGAGTACCACGTGATAATCAGTCTAGAAGTAGCTCCTGGTTACCCAATTGTCGCATAATGTCATACCAACCAATAGCGACTATTACATACTTTATTGGAAGAGCACAAAATTATCAATATCGCGTAAAGTGTTTGCTGAGAAGAATAACATTTACATTATTCATCATATTACATGTGATTACTTCAAATTTTCCCATTTAACGCATGACGTTTCACTCTTCATCTTATTCCCAAGAGCATCCGTAATGCAAGGAAAGTTTTCGCGATGAATGGGCGCTTACAACCCCATATTGGCCGAACGATTAGTGAAATTTTCAACTTTTTCACGTTTACGAGCAACCATCGAGGTCCTGCGCTAGTCTGCTCAATTCTTCGCCCAATTTTGGACCTTCCCGTCCTCCTTCGCCAAAACTGAACTATTTCAACATTTTTCCGAATAATAACGGCAAAATTCTTCGAAGATTAATTTCCACGTATTTCCCCGCGTGACCTTGAAATAATTGAAACGTCGTCCTTATCTAACCTTGTAAAAGGTAAATTAATGTAACATCTCATTTTTCTACTGAATCCGTGGAACAGACGAACTACCTTCTTTCATTACGTGTGAATCGAAAGTTGTAAACTTTGACTATTTCCCCTCTGATTACGTCTTCTTTGGTGAACAGATTTCATGTTTGTCTTGTTATATATCCATTTGTTGCCTTGTACTGCATGTAGTTATCTGTCATGATCGCGCACATCCGAGCGTGTTTCTCAAAAATGCCTTGAGAAATATAACTTATCAGATACCCACACGTCATTTGTCGTAGTGATAATGATATATATTTTTTAACGCATTTGTCAGGGACACGCTCGGATGTGCTCGAGCATGGCAGATAATTATAGGCGGTGCAAGGCAACAAAAGGTTACATGACAAGGCAACCATGAAATATATCAGCAAAAGGAAGCAAAATCAGCAAGAAAAATGGTGGATACAGGAGCGCAGTTTGGCATAGTCCCACAGACCCCCTCCGAGGCGACACAATCAGGCGCTCCTCATCTCCGTGCCGCCAGCGGCACCGTTTTTCGGACTTTTGGCCAACGTTCGCTAACACTGGACTTGGGACTCCGACGAAACTTTCGTTGAATTTTGGTTGTCGCTGCTGTTCCGTTTGCCATTATCGATATCAATTTTCTTCCGCATTTCGACCTTTTAGTCAATACGCGACGCCGAAAACAAATAGATGTCGTTACACAACTGAGCATTAACGGTAATCGCACGACAATTACACCTATTAGTCCTATTTACCCGACACTGGCTGCTCCACCGTCTTTTGCGGAACTTTTTAAACAGTTCCCCCAACTAGTTTGGGCATGGAACGCCGTGCCCACTCTGGCTGCCAATGTCACAAACCACATAAGAACCAAAGGCCCGCCCTTATCGGCTAGACCTCTCAGGTTGGCCCCTGAAAAGCTCAAAGTCGCTAGGACAGAGTTCGAACACAAGCTAGAGCTCGGAATCATTCGCTCTTCCGACACTTCTTGTGCTTCACCACTGCACCCGGTTCAGAAGAAATCAAGGGACTGGCGTCCTCGCGGTGGATACCGCGGTCCTAACCGAGTGACAGCTCTTGATAACTTTCCTATTCCACACATGCAGGTTCCTACTACCTGCCTCGCGGGCAAAAATATCTTCAACAAAATTGATTTGGTCCGCGCTTATCATCAAATTCCAGTGGCGGCAAAGGACTTACCCAAGACCGCTGTCATAACTTTATGTGGTCCATTCGGGCTCTTGGGAATGCCGGTTGGATTGACCAATGCCGCCCAGACTTTCCTATGATTTATACACGAAGTCACCTGCGGTCTGGACTTCGTTTATCCTTATCTTGACGACATCTTAGTTGCCAGTTCTTCTGAAGAGGAGCACCTTTTGCATCTGCGTAGTTTGTTCGAACAGCTGACTAGCTACAGTAATAGAGTCAACCCGACGAAGTGCGAACTAAGCAAGTCCACCATAGAGTTTCTAGATCACCAAATTTCAGCCGACGGAATTGCTGCCCTTCCTTCCAAAGTTCAGCCTTCTTCTTTTAAGCAGCTTCGTAGATTCTGTGGCCTGGTAAATTATTATCGTCGATTCATCCCTCGCTACGCGCATATAATGCAACCGATGACCGATCTCCTCCGTGGAGTTGATCGAAAACTGTCATTTACTGATTCACCGCGTACGGTCTCTAGAGAGCTTAAAGAGGCTATTTTCAAAATAGCCCTGCTTACTCATCCAGACCCTAGCGCTCAGTTGTCGACCGTACCCGACGCTTCCGACACGGCTGTTGACGCCGTGCCACAGCAGTACGTGGGAAGCAGATGGTAACCCCTCGCATTCTTCTCGTGACGGTTGCAACCCGCCGAGACTCGATATAATACTTTTGGACGAGAATTGCTAGCCATCTATTTTGCTATTCGCCATTTTCTGCACTCTGTTGAAGGCCGGCGGTTCTCGGTCTATACCGACCATATACTATTGGTGTATTCTTTAAACTCGTCGTCTGACAGGTATTCCCCCAGGGAAATCAGGCACCTGGACTATATCTCTCAGTTTACGACAGACATACGGCATGTCTCGGGTGTCCTTAGTTCTGTCGCTGATGCCCTCTCACCGGTATACCATGTAAGCAATTCTACGCCTATTCCTCTTGATTTGGCCGCCATGACCACTGCGCAGACAGGCGACCTCGAGATAGAGCAACTCTGTCAACGTAGCTTACTCCAAATACAGCCTGTTCCATCAACTTCCTCTGATGGCACCTCTTATACGATGTTTCACAAAGCGTACCTAGGCCCGTAGTGCCCTTATCGTCTCGCCGTGCAGTGTTCAACGCACTGCACAACTTATCACACCCCGGCATATGTGCTTCAGTGAAACCTATCACCGAACGCTTTGTATGGTCTAAAGTGAATCACGACGTCCGGAATTGGGTTAGTTGCTGTTTGGAATGCCAACGTTCTAAGGTTCATAGGCATACCAAGAGTCCCATCTGTGTCTTCTTGATACCTGACGCAAGTCTTCATCACGTGCACGTTGGCCTTGTTGAACCGCTACCGCTTTTCAACGGCTTCACTTTCCTCCTGACTTGTGTCGACCGTTTGATGAGGTGGCCGGAGGCAAACCCACTTCCCGATTGCTCTTCCAAAACGATGGCTCGCGTCTTTTTAGAACGCTGGGTAGCCCAGTTTGGTTGTCCTGCTGTGGTGACTACAGATCATGGTTCACATTTCGAGGGATCTTTTGCAGATCTCCTCAATACCCTAGGGTGCAAGCATATACGCACTGCTGCCTATCATCCAGAATTCAACGGGATGGTGAAACGTTTTCATCGTCAGTTGAAAGCAGCCCTCAGTGCGCAGTCAAACCCTTCCTGGCAAGAGGCTTTACCGCCTGTTCTTCTTGGGTTGCAGAATACCGTCGAGCTTGACTTGAAGGTCACACCGGCTCAACTTGTCTATGGTTGCACCCTAGGATTGCCCAAAGAAATAGTGTCTCCTTCGGCAACCAAAACTGTCGATTATGGAAAGTATGTAGCACGCCTGGCGAATCACATGCGGCGGTTACATCCAGTGTAACCCCGAGAGCGTTGGTCACCCGTGCATTTGCATGATAAGCTTTCTTCCTGCTCTCACGTCTTCATACGCGCAGACGCCTCTTGCAAGCTTCCGCAGCCGCCGTATGCAGGCCCTTTTTGCATGTTACAACGAGGCAAAAAGTCTTTCACTATCGAGTGTGACGGCAAGCGCGATGTCGTTGCAATTGATCGAATTAAACCCGCGTTTATTGAAGAAGATGTGCCTAGTGTCGAGCTTACACCTGCAGCCACGTCGTCTCATTCTGATCTTATGTCAAACACATCTGATCGCACCCCCACACCTTCCCCCTCACTGCATGACCAACACTGTAGACGCATGCGAAAGCCTATAAGGTTTGCTGAGTACGTTAGTGTTTCCCACATATGAAATGCTTCTTTATCACGTTTTTTTCTGCTACCATTATTCAATATCATATTTTTGGCGGCATACACTAACACGTTTTCCCCAACTTCTTTTGAAGCGTGATCTTAGAACAACTGGATTGCATTATTAGTCAACGAATTTGAAAAGTATCAGATCTCCAAAGGATTATTGAGGTCGAACGATCCCTTAGCATGGTGAGCTTGTTTTTCTACCTGGTACGGGTATTTCATCGTTCGTTCAGTCTTAGATCACCTGGAATTGGTGCAATGGAGAGACAGTACCTGAAGACTATCGTTCAGCACTGGGTTAACGTACCTCCCCTGTTCTTCTCACTTTTGAGTCTTTTGGGGTTGGGTAGCCGTCTGCTATAGATATGCACCGAAAACAAAATAACCTAAATAACCTAAATAATGTACTCATTCAGCGCACCATTAGTCTGCGACTAACCATCTTATGGGTTTTCCCCCTATTATTCTCGTGTGCTTCCTGATAGCTGCACAATGACCTAGCAGTGGACATTTCGTTTCGGTCATTCCATCGTTGCAAGCCTGTATTGTGTAACGAGGGCTCCCTTTACCCTAGTAGCCTTCTAGGAGGAAAGTTCCGTAGCGACATCCTAGAACAGCTTAATTTTTGTTGGTACTTGTTGTACAATTTAACACCTTCTGATGAGGCATGTTTGTTCGGCCCAATTGTATGCCGTTTCCGCTAGTGTAAAAATTCCTCACTTATTCGGTCCGCGCGCTACACGTAAAACGTTTGCTGGCTGTACACTTTCTTGCATCTCGGTCGTGGCAATATTTGGAGTACTGCACTGTCTGTTGTGTTCTGAATTATTGCCGTCGGGTAACTCAACGAATCTGGAGTCGGACTTTGTGAGGGTTCTCACAAAATCCCGTATTCAATCAAACGATCCAGTAAAACAGGTAGTTGTGCTTCGTGTTCTTCGGGGGGACGACTGACGACTAAAACATCGTCGAGGCAAGCAGAAGGACATTATCTAGACCACGTACAACTTGGTCCACAAAACGCTGGAATGTTTGAGCCGCATTCCGAAGACCGAAGGGCATTCAAGCCAAATGGAGTTGGTGTCGCAGTCTTGAGAATTTCTTCTTCAGTGAAGAGAATTTGGTAGTATGCACGCACCAAGTCGATTTTGAAAAAAACGCGCTTAGAATGTAGAGTCGGAAAAAAAATCATGGGTGTGGGGAATAGGATAACAATCGGGTACGGTAGCATTGTCAGGCGCTCGAAAATCACCGCACGGTCTTCAATCTCCTGGTGTTTTTCAGGGTCCAAGTGCACTCTTGGATGAGCGGATAATACCACGTTGAAGCATGTGGTCGAATTCCGCTTTAACAGTTTTCAGCTTTTCGGGAGGGAGACGTCTGGGACAAGCGGTCACTGGTTGCCATTCGGTCACAATGGTATGTATCACGTCGTGTTTCAAAGAATGCGAGTAATACGACGAATTGATGAACCACGGAAATTACTGCATCAGCTGAGAATATTTTGATGGCTTGGGTGTAGCGCAACAGACGTGTGAATTAGAATAATTCTGGATACAAAAATAACAAAGGGAGTTAAGGACTGGACTCATCGAAGATTGACAATGTTCGTAAGACGTTCAATGACACTGGAAAGTATCCGGATTGTTCCAAGCGTAGCTGAGGATGCGAAGTAACAGAGCTGAAAGTTAATCCAACAAATAAGGTGTTTTAAACTGGATGGCAACCACTGGCGTCGTAAGAAGAACCAGCAAGAACGTGTAGCAGAGTTTATTCGAAAAGGTGTTATTTCGTTGTTTTTACTCAAGTCAAACAAAAATATACAATGTGGTCTGACGTAGCAGTTACGCAATACTAGCAAAATGGAGTAAAAAAACAATATTCCCTTCCCAATGCATCTAAAGCAAGCGTTGATGCTCGGATAGAAGGCAAAATTAACAACATTGAAGCAATTTAACGAAAACCGGTAGGCAAATTAATATGTCTACCTGTGCGAGTGGTTAAATATGGCTGGTATGTGTTAGTGTCCGTAAGCGGTAACTGGATGTTAGGAGATGTGCTCACTAAGATTGTGGGAACTACCTGAGTAGTAGCGAGGGAAGGAGTTGTAAACTCACGTGTTAATTTGTTTGGCGATTGTAGAAAGTCACCCTCCACATACATCACTTTCAGACGGCCAATGCTGACAATATCACGTTTCCCAGCTTGATCAACGGTGAAGCGTTTGTCATCGCGTGATATGCCTCTGAATGGTCCAGAGTATAGAGGCCGCAGTGAACGCTTTACTGAAGCACAGCGGACAAACGTGTGTGCGTTTATGCAAATCACGGAGAATACGACTGTGCCGTGTATGCCTTCGCGTAGGGATTGAGCGAATGTTCTCCATATGTCTCCGAAGGTCATGCACGTAGTTCATTTTATTAGTTATGTGAGGTGAATCTTGGAACACTCCACCGGTCAGTCGCAGACTTGATCCATAGACTAGTTCTGTTGGAGTGACTTCCAGATCCTCCTTAATGGTTGATCTAATACTTAACAGGGTAAGTGGAAGACACTCCGTCCATCTGTGCTTTGAAGATTGAGCGACTAATGATGCTTTCTACTGTCGGTGGAAACGTCCCACTAGACCATTCGAAGAGGGATGATATGTGGTCGTTTTGACGTGTTCGCAGCCATGCATACAGGTCATCTCACGGAAAAGCTGGCATTGGAACTGCGCACATCTATCGGTATTAATTACTGAAGGTAGACCGAAGCAATGGAACAGAAACGTCTTGACAACTGTAACATCAGTAGTGTCTGATATGGGAATAACCATCGGCCAACGAGTGAAACGATCAACACAAGTGAGCAGAAAAGTTCTCCCATCGGAAGGAGGTAGAGGACCAACAATATCCAAATGGATGTGAGAGAAACGAGAATTCGTTTTGAGGAAATGGCGAGGTGCCGAGACAACATGATGATGGATCTCGCTACGTTAGCAGTGCAAACAGGATTTTGTCGAAATGCGTACATCCTGGTTTATACTAGGCCACACCTAACGCTGGGAAATGAGTTTGAAAGTGGCGTTTACTACGGGGTGTGACAGCGAGTGTAGGAAGTCAAACAGGGGTCCACGACAAGTTATTGCAACAAACGGTCGCGGATTGGGAGTAGATACTTCGCACAAAATAGTGGAATGAGAGTGAGGAAGGGGAACCCCGGACAGCCGGAGAGGTAAGAACGTCTCTGGATGAGATAGCTCCTCGTCGTTCAGCTGTGCTTCTGCCAGTTTCTCCAGGTTTATCTCTGATGAAGTTGAAACCGCATCAATATGTAGTCTGGAAAGGGCGTCGGCGATGACGTTGGCAGATCCTGGAATGTGACGGATATCCGTTGTGAATTGTGCGATGAAATCATGATGACGGATTTCCCGGGGAGAATGTTTGTCCGGTGAGGAGTTAAGCGCGTAGACAAGTGGTTTGTGGTCGATCAGAACAGTGAGAACTCGGCATTCTACTTATCAGTAATTCATGGTCAATGCTCATCGGTGGCGTTGGTGGATTCCAGCGTGAACTGATCGAGAAATCCTGCTTGGTTATTCAGTCGGCTGGATCATTTGGTGGATTCTACATGACACAGTTGGTTGGGTGGGTAACTAGGTCCCATTGTGAAGTTTCTGGGCTTCCGACGTGGCTTCGTAGCTCAGCTGGTAGAGCGCTTGCCGCGTATGGGCATGGTGTTCCTGTCGCCGGTTCAAATCTAGTCGAAGTCCAGATTTTTCGCAAATGGATCTCTTCTAAACTTCTAACAAGTGCTGGAAATGCTGAATCGACAGGTGTATCGCCAATAGTTCTCTGCCAAACGTCCCATAACACACGCCTACTCTGGCCCGGAGTCGGTCCGACTCTGGCAATAGTTGATAATGAGTCGGATCCGAGTAGGAGTGCAACAAAATTCAGAACCGGTCCAACTCTCGACAGAGTCGGATGGGAATCGTCCAGAGCTGGATTCCAGTAGGCTAAAGTTGGATCCGAGTAGGCCAGTTGCACTAACGGCACCTTTCTCACATTCCTGGTTATTCGCTGTGACAACTGAGGCAGTTCGAATCTTACGTCATCCAACGCTTACGAACTGCTGACACTATTGCGTAAGTTTCACCGACTTCTTTTTTTAGCGATCGATCTTATCTGGCAACAAACTGTCAAATCAACTCAACGGGATCATTTTTGTAATGAAGCGCATACTTCGAACGCCTTTAAATGACCCAAAGCGGATCGATATGGAGATGGACAAGGGACGCATTGAATAAGTCCCCGAAATGGTCCTACGACGGACATACTACTATAAACATCTTCTACATGACAGCTGAACACAAAAACTAACAGCAAGGTGACATGTACCTCGACAAAAAAGAACATGTTAATTTCATACAAAAAATTGATAGCGTTCAAGAAGTAAGAGCAATTAGCAGCCATTCCCGTAAAAGTTAGTGATATTTTCAAATCCAGCGGGCTGTACGCGAAACGCGAATATAACAACACCTGAAATACAAAAACCACAAAAGATAATGAGGAAACGGAAGGGTATGAAAAGAAAGAACAATGGAGAAAATCGAAGAAACAATACTGACATTTCATTGAAAAATATTTCCCGAGAGGAAAGGGGAGAACATGCGAACACATAACACGAATCAACAAGACTTGTGGCAGACATGGCTTCACTTCATCAAAAATCAAGTTTATGTGAAAACGCATTACAGACCCCTATGTAACGGATCTGAACGCTATGTACAATTCAGGTGTGAATACGAAATCAAAAAGTGATTAAAAATGGAGGAAAATGACTCACAGTAGTTCGCGAAGGTGCGTCGTTTAGAGTTCCACCACACAGTATCCGCACCACAGTATCCAACTGATGAGATTTGTCGTATAGTTCCCAAGTAACTTTGGAGGTCACAACTAAGATAATTCCGAGGACAGATGAGTTTGGAAATGTGTTGAAATATATGCGGATTCCGTTAGCCGTCAACTCTCCCAAAATGTGTACACACGTGACATTGAACGCAGAGAGAGAACACAGGGCTCGCGACCTTTGAAGGTAAGTTGTATTGTTGATTGAATCAACTCACATGATGTAAACGAGTGTACATGTGAATTTGAGGAAGTTAAAAAATGTCAAAAAACACAGAGAATTATGCAGTACAAAATGCTGTACAAAACGCTCTACCTACGTGGCACCTACAATTACTTTATGATTCTGACAAATATCCACTTCACGTCAATGATTTCGCGTGTGAAATCATGTGAAGTCATAATAGTAATCAACAAGACGTGTAACAGACAGTGCCTCACTACATCAAAAATCAAGTTCATTTGAAAACGCATTAAACGACCCTCATAAATCTGAACGTTCTTATCCTTTTGTCATTAGTTTCTGAGTATCGGCGTTTTGTTCTTCCACCGTCCTAGACTTTTTCTCTTGGAACCACACCATGAGAAACGAAAGGATTCAATAGCGTGATAAGCAGCTTCAAATCAGCGGCCGCCAGGTACTTCGCGTGAATGGAGATATATCTCACTGCGTCAGGACTAGAGAGGCTGTTACCGTACGGTATTAACTAGTATTCACTATAACGACTGAATGACATGTTGTCCACAGAACTCACATGAACCTTGCGAATCGGGTAGTCTCCCTACAGATAAGGTTGGACACATGTCCTTCACTGCCTGCAGGTCATCTTCAATTTAAAATAAACATAACAAAATAAAGGATTACCGGGTTTCTCTAATGAAATAATTTCACCTTGCAAAGTGGCAGGGATAGTGATAGAAAAAACAACGACAGTGCTGATGTCGAATCGTAGACGTTCCCGGCGCATTCGGCGATATACAGTGGTACGACAACACAACCTTTGCCCGGAATTCATGGTGCATCGAAATTTATTAACCAGTCGGTTTCAGAGAGTGTGAAGATCAAAAAATCAAACACCTAGGTGAAAATTAGTCCTCAGGACAGTCTTTGGCATGTCTTTACTGAATATTAAAAGTAGATTATGTCACGCATACATTCAAAGTGACATGACATATCACTATCTAAGACTATCCGTGAAACATCACAAAAACAATAATGTAAAAAGCGACCATACCAGAGGCACGTAACAATCAACTGACCCAAAGATATCGAACTAGCCTGGATGAACAAAATTTACACTCAAATTACAACCACCTATTCCGTAGTCAGATATATCTATTGCAGTGAAAAATGTCATTCTTGGGTTATTCGTAATCATTAGTCAACCACAAACTCAATCCCAAGATAGTGTACTATTCATTGAAGTTTTTCATTTTTGGTTGTTCAGTGGAGTAGAACAAACAGGCCAACAACTATCCTACTCTTGGCCAACTTGGCCGAGTCGGCCACGTGTTTACTGGGGTACTATAATTAGCTTGTGCAGGGGACAGCGTTTGAGAAAAAAACGAGAGGGGTTGTAATTCGTCATTGACAAGCTGTTGAATAACTTCTGCCACTGCGTTTGCTGAAACATCGGTTGAGAGAAACAATCGCATGTTAGGGTCGGTATTGAAATGAGACAAAACATTGGTTTCGCTAAGTGCTTTTTCGCCAGTGTTATACGTATGCAGTGACTGAGCATTGAAAACAACGCCTTTCTTCGATCCACGTGGGTGGTTAGTCAGCGGTTGTAGAATATGTGAACAGTGTGTTATGAAACGACGATAGTTGTTGATCATACCGATGAAACGTTGAAGTTTTTTAACTGAATCGGGAAGGGAAATTTCTTGTGACGCTTTGACTTTTGTGTCCGGCGGTTGGATGCCTTCGAAATCGATTATATGTCCAAAAAATTCCAGTGAATCAACACCGAGTACACACTTCGAGGGATCAATAGTGATTTCAAATTGGACGAAACGTTCGAATAATAAGCGGAGGTGCTGTTCATGTTCACAATGATCTCGACTAGCAATCAACACATCATCAAGATGAACATAAACAAAATCAAAACCTCGCGTAACTTGGTCTATAAAACGTTGAAAAGTTTGGGCAGCGTTAAGTAGACCAAAATGGCATTCTGCGAAACTGAAAAAGACCAAACGGGGTTGTGATTGCCGTTTTTGGAATAACCTCAGCCCAGTAAACACGTGGCCGACTCGGCCAGGTTGGTCAGCAGTAGGCTAGGCGTGGGCCTATCTTTTCTACTCCACTGACCAACCAAAAATGAGAAACTTTGGTGAATGGCACGTTATCATGGGACTTCTTTTATGGTTGAATAACGATTACGAATAATCTAAGAATGGCATTTTTCACTGCAGTAGGTAGATATTTGACTACGGAATAGGTGGTTGCCATTTGAAGGTAAATTTTGTTCATCCAGGCTAGTTCGATAGCTCTGGGTCATTTGCTTGTCATGTTGTATCGTGCAACCGAAACCAGCAAGCGCGCACTA
>JTDE01000551.1:74060-192064 GCA_014338405.1 Paragonimus skrjabini miyazakii | reverse complement strand
CAGACACTTTCTGAACATGCATATGCCATAAGTATATACATTTATATGCTTCTATCAACGTGAATTTCCCCATCTCTATCTAAGAGAACGAACGGACCAATTAAAAAATTGCGCCTCAAGGTCATTCTGTGTATTTCTAAGCTAGACGAATTTAATTTTCGCGGGTACGAAAGGAAAAACGCTCCCTTAAAGGTACTTCAGCCAATCAAAACTCCCGCACATGCTGCTGCGAGTGGAATTATGATCGTTCGGCACCAATCAACAGAAAATGACGATCAGCCACCGCACAGAAGTTGTTTGTAAGAAATGGTGGTTGAAACAAAGTTTATCAACCAGTGCCATTGTGATGATTCCAGAAATATAGAAATAGGGTAGTTGACCTAGCTTAACCCCAGGGCTAGTTTCAACACAGTAGTAATAACGCAGCACGTTAGCCAACGAAATCGTATACACTATAACAATTTACACAGCAAAACAACAATAGCACGCAATATTCCGTTATGAATTACAATCACTACACCCGCTGCAATTCAAATGAAAGTCCGGGTAGCAGTGAAGACATTGATTTTAATTCACACGTTCAGGAGCCTCTATTGCAAATACTCCTTCAGCAACTGACTTCAAATCTGAAACCGACTCAGAAACGGAATTTTCAGTCTAAGAAAATTCGACAGACAATGCAACAGAAGGCTTCAAAATCGTCATTCACTTAAGACCGATAATAAACGGGCCAGCATTAATAACAAATTGAACATGTATAAGTGACGGACTACACATTGTGAGTGAAAGTTGTAATTCGCCAATAATAAATAAAGCATGTCCAGTAATACCTTTACTAGACATACTAGCAGGTCTCAAGATAACAGAAGGTTCCAGCTGCTTCACGCAAGCGACAGAAATAAAAGATTCAATATTACTAGTGTCAATAATGAGGGAATGTTGGGGATCACCGTTAACAGTAAACGATTGTGTTATACGCTACGTAGAATCAAAAGAATTAATAGAAATCACAGTAAGAGCAATGGATTGAAAGTCAGATGAGAGACTTTGTTCTTCTAAAGAAGGCTGGACTAAACACGACTTCGAACTGCGACAGAGGGCTTGAATGTGACCTGTCTTGCCACATTTATAGCATTTGGAATTGCGAAATGGACACGTAAGTCGAGATTGCTTATGGCCACATGATTTACAGTTATCCCATAGTCGGGTAGCATTTGAAGCAGGTGCAGGTTGATTATTATCAGTTGCATTTCGATTATTTACTTCTTCACACAGCTGTCTTTGTTGGCCTTCTGATCGTCCCAGGTTGTTGTTGTATAAAACTATCGGTTCATCATTCACAGCAGCTTTGACATCATGATACTGTTCGCGTAATTTTCTAGCTGACTGGAGTGTGGAATCTGAAAACAGTAAAGGCTTCTGTTGTAGATCACACAAATTTATTCCAACGATCAAACACTCACAAAATTGAGTTTGCAATTGGTCTGCGAAATCACACCGAGCTGCTTGAGTCTAAATATCGAGAATGAACTGTCTGATATCCCGGTTTTCTTCTCTCACGAGCGTATGGAACCTGGCTCGGTTAGCTGCTTTAAAATTTACAGGTTGGACATGTGAAAGCAGCTGTTTCTTCAAGGATTCATAGGAAAGAGAAGTTGGTGAATCAGGAAATGACGGGTTTTCCACAAAGCTGTACGCATCTTTGTAAGTTACGGTGAGGTAGTAACCGACTTTCCTTTCTGCCTTCAGCTCCTTGCCCGTGAGATGCCATATTTCCAAGAGCTCTAAATAGTCTTCGGTTTCTCACGACGAATTATGAATATTCAGAATTTCAGGTGGACAGGAATCCATCGTAAGTATTTACAGAAGTTCGCGACGCCAATTGTGATGGATCCAGGAACATAGAAATGAAGTAGTTAACTTAGCTCAATCCCAGAGCTAGTTTCAACACAGTAGTACTAACGCAGCACGTTAGCCAACGAAATCGTAGTGTAATCAGTATGTATACATTGTAATAATTTATACAGCAGAACTACAATAGCACGCAATGTTCCGTTATGAATTACAATCACTACGATCAGACTTAAACAACCGTGAACACTGCCCCGCTTGGCCTCACGCTGGGACAACAAAACGCATCAGTTCATCCATTCTGGCCCGTTTGGTCGATTGTAATCAACACACAGACACGAAGACAGCATTTTGTACCGTCTATTGGGTCCCAGCCACCTTGTCGCGAAAGGTTAAATGCCACATCCTGTCGATAGCCGAGGCGGTCGCAATCCGACTACGTCACCCGGATCTGTGTGTGCATAAACAATTCGTTCAAACCCTGAGGCTCCCTTGGCCGAACACGGCCGCCCAACCCGTGAAACAATTTGTCCCCGTCCCCCTGTCCCTGCCTGATTAACACTGACTAACTATAACCAAATTCGTTTGTGTTCCTAACCACGGCGAAGTAGTGTCAATCTTTTATCCAATTACATTGCCCTTTCAGTAATCTTTGATCAATAACATTGTAACTCGTCACTTAATTTTATATAATTGTACCAGCCAAAGAGGAGAATTTATCGAAAACAGTCTGTTCGCTGAAACGTTTTTTTTAATGTACTTACAAGTCGTTTAAGCAGCAGATTAACCTACCGTCTCACCGGTAACCTCGGTCTTGAGTTAGTAGGGTCGAAGCTGCTACTAGCTGTCTGTTCGTCACCGTGACATAACCATGTAACATTTATTTGGTTCACGTGTGTAGCTAATGAGAATAAATGAAATGTACTCAACCTATGTCAGCGTAACCGCTAGACAGGGAAATCAGCAAAACTTGGTTTATTTTGTTTCCACTCAATTTACCTGCCGGGCATAAAATATCTATAGGACTGTCATCGATTAAGACATCGAAAGGTAGATTTGACTGACTGATTTCTAGGCTATATGGGTGCTATTTTCAAACTGTACAGCTTAACTGCTGAAAGTGATTACAAGCTTTGCTAGTAGGACGGAAAAATTCATGATATTTTGAGAGTAATGTATCCGTGACGTGATTAAGTTCATTTATAGGCTTGCGGTATATTCTTTCCTGAAAACATCGTAAATGCTCTCAGCCCTTAAGTTGCAATGACTGTGATGAATAATTAATTGTTATAAACTCATAACAGTGTTATCAAGGGAAAGTTAATAGCGGTAAGCATAGACGAGTCTAAATTATATACACATGTACATAACTGAAAACTTAAACATAAAAACGTTTCCCGTATATGACCATCAGTGTAAACAATATCAGTAGCAGAAGGGAGAAAGCTGAATTAGGTGAAAGCAGGTGGGATTCCTAACAGAAACATTTACACTGCAATGCATACAATGTTACTAACGAAGGTAACGGGGAACTATTTGGATTGTCCCACCAAAAGTAGTCAGAAACATTTTTTGTCTCACCAGACGATTCTGCCTAAACCACGGTGGCTGGCGTGTTCCGCGGGTACTATGTGTGGCAATTTTACGTTCCTTAGTATTGATTGTCACGATCCCGCAAGACAATTTTTATGTGGTATCCCGTTTGTCACTTGCAATCCTATATGAACAATTCCCTTCCATTACTCACTAGGTTAGTTTGAGCCGTGCACTGGAATTCCTATAAAATATTTCTGACCCTAGGTAAGCACTTTTGGGACAATCTGTATAATATAATTCCCAAATCACTCAAAATTGAATTAAAAGTGTGGAATAAGTAGCAGTTTATCACATATCGTTAACAACGTGTTGGTTTCAGAGTGGCCACCCGGTTTTTTGTCCAAGAGAGAAGGTCTGTAGTCTCCCGTACAATTCATATGGATGAAGTATAGTTTCTTTGTGAGTAAGACAATGATAAGAACGATATGACTAACGAAACGTAATCTGCGTCAGTTTCAACAAATACCGATATCCTCAACTGAACTTGTTCACAATCAGAGCAGAATAAGCGTGTAATAATTTGTAGACCTGGCTAACAGTTAGCTTTCGAGACCGTAAATGCGTGTTGGACTTCAATTCCAGTTTTTAATTTGTTGCAGTATAATGTGATGTATTAGCTTATATATTTATGGTAAGCTGTGATAAATGAAGGGTGAACGTAAACAATAACGATATAATTGCCTGCCAGGGAATGGAAGATGCCACATACTTCAAAACTTGAAAATTTTAACGAACGCACTGATTCATATTTCGTTATGGACCAACTGGCACTATTATCGTTAAAAGTGATCAGTTGAATGCTAACCAATTACTGAAGAGACTTGTTCTTATTACTACCATCCTTAAGTGCATCGTGCTAAGCATTGCTACTCGAGGTTGTTGACATGTTTATTGAAGCAGGATATGACTGTTTATCTTTAAGTATTCTTAAACGAGCGGACTACTTTGTGTTTTCGTTCGTTTGTTCACTAAATTAACATCTCCCAGAAATACGCAACAAAAACCAGACATGAAGTAAAAAATATAAGTGAGAGGGACCCACCGTATATCATACGATAATTAAATTAGGTCTCAACCTGCGCCAAAAGATACCGATATGTGGAAAGGACTACGGAAGTTCAGTATCCGCCGTCGAGCGCGCGAGCAGGTCGAATGTGTATCTGTGCCATTGGCGCGCATAGACCGACGAGCATCCAAACTAACAAGCGCAATCGTATGCGGCAAGCAGACGGCAGGTAAAGATTCTTACGATCCTATATACAATGTAAACTCCGAATTTGGGAAGAATTTTGGACATCGTACAGCAGGCAGACCAGGGTTATTTCCAGTTCACAACATTGTCATTCAGTTCAGATTACCGAATCTACACTCATACCACAAAGCAAAACTGGTGTGCATTTATTTACGGAAGACGGAGGCCAGATGAACCTGGACTGATACAACCTGGCCACTTGAGTTATTAAAACGACTAACCCGTTGTAGACAGCAAGTTGATGAACCAGACAGAGTGAAAAAGAGCATTATAAACTGTGTACTGTAGAATTTTAAACTACCGTGTCGAGAAAATCAGAATGACGGAAGCCTGAACAGCGCTAATAAACCTAAGTTTATCAGAGCAACAACTAACTGGGTAGATAAACACTCGTGAATGTAACGGGTTCAAGAACAACTGATTTTGACCACACGAAGCAGGCTTAAGTCTATCAATTGCGTTTGCTTCAGCAGGTGGTAAACATTTTGGGGTGAAATAATGTAACAGGATTCTGAATTCACTATCTGGTTCAGTGGCGCGACCAGGAATTAACGACTGAAAAAGCTGGTTGTTTACGTGCTTCAATATAATTACCGTTCTCCGCTGACGGACTTTCACATACATTCAGGCAAATTTTCCCTCACTCAGAAGATCAAGCTTTTCTCGGTTCTGCCTATATAACTTTCACCGCGATTAGACATAAATTTGGAAACAGTGTGAATTGGTACCGAGAGGCTGATCTGCCTTCGATGAAAGTCGCTCCTGGTAACCAGGTTGTGCGCACTGACTGCAATATATACACCACCATCCGTACAGAACGGTCATCATAATGTTGCCTATCACTCTACCGTCAAGGATAATCGTATTAAGGGACAAGTAAAATCCCTTCAGCCGAAGTTGGGCAGACTCTCAACCAGTTGTACAGGGAGTCATCTGATACCGGCGACTCCCTCGGGGTTCGATCCCGCAGGATCCATTCCAAGAACGACGAAGTGCTCCCAGAATAAATGAATAGGCATCCTGAACACAACTGCATGTAGTATTGGCAATAAATTGGCTGAGTTGAATATCGAAACAGTAAGATGTAATGTAATTGCCGTCACGATGACGTTGCGGATACAGGAAGTGAAGACTGATCGCTTTTGTCCTCCAGGAATAAATTGTTATAGACAGGATAGAGATGTTGGTAGATCCGGAGGCGGAGTGCTTCTGCTTGTTGCGAACCAGTATGCTCAGGCTGCTGGTAAGGGCCTTTACACGCCTAACGTACAACTAGTGGAATGTGTACTGTCCTGTACAATAAACCGCACATCTGTACGATCTGTATACAAAACTCTCGGTGCTACCGATGAGAAGGGATGCATTTCATTCAATACCATAAATGAGATCTTCAGCAGCCACAGTTCGGACCTGCTTCTAGGAGACCTGAACTGGAAAAATGAGTTTTCTGCGGTGGTGTGTTTTGAGGAGAAAATTCTTGAAATGTCTCCGAAAGATTTTCTGTGGCCACATGTTTAACGAGCAAACAGGTTTGGGTCAAGGCAAGAAGACTGTCTGCTTGACCTCGTAGTAACCAGAAATGACACCTAGATAAGAACCCTGGAAACATGTTTCCTCATGAACAAGTGACCATGGGATTCTGAGACTGCAGTATTGTGGCAAATGGAAGGCAGTGCTGGAAAAGTAGGCTAGAAACTATAGAGAAATCATATTACATAAACCTTTGAAAGACGCGGTAACAATGAAATGCGGACTCTCTGGCAATAGTGCTACTCTGGAGAATTACTGGAACTTAATAAATCCGAATATGATTATGCTGACCGAAAAACACATGCCTGTGGTTTGCAAACACAACAGAGGAGGACCACTGTGGTGCAGAACTGCTGTCTCTAGAACAAAAAAGAAAACAAAGTTCGCGTGAAAACCTTGCAACCTCACAGCGAGCTTCACGAAAAGAATCCGTTTTCAGCTTGAGAGAAGTCGGGCTTCAGAGATCCGCAAGAATTATGGACTAAGGCATGAAGGAAAATTAGCGCAAAATGTCAAACCCAACCCCAGGCTGTTCTACGACTACGCGCAGTCAAACACTGTTCTCCGTAATCACGTTGGTAATCACACCATGGCTGGGGTTGAAATCTGGGTTGATGAGCAGGAGAAAGTGAAACACTTGAGAAAATATTTTGTTAGCGTACGTCAACAAGACAACCTCGAAGGCCTGAAAACAGTGGGGACCTGTTTGCTAACGCACACAATGCAAAACTTCACGATCTCAGGTTCAGAGGTACAAAACACTCTCAAATCACTGGATTCATCAAGGTCTTTAGGGCAAAATGGTATTCACGCCCCTCTGATTCATTCTTTTACCAAGGTTTTGTTTCGCCCGTTGGCTGCACTAATCACTATGTTACTGAAGCAAGAAGAGATTTCTAACGGATGGAAAGTAGCCACTGTGTTGGCTATTCCTAAGGGAGGCGCAAAGAAGAAAGCTATGAACTCCCGCCCTATTGGTCTAACTTACTTCCTCTTGAATGTCTATGACAGGGTCAACAAGGATCGCCTGGATAACTTTTTCTCTAATAGAAACCTCATGAATGTTAATCGGTATGGCTTTGTGAACAAGAGATTTTGTCTATCGAACCTTATCTGCATCTTAGACGAAATCACCAAGAGGCACCACAAGGGGGAACAAGTGGAGGTTCGTAAAGCACGTGACTCGGTTAATCACTGGCTGCTATTCAAAAACTTAGCTACCATTTCATAGGGCCCAAAGTCCTCGAATGGACTAGAGACTTTTGTTAGACAGGAGATTCACATGGTCCGTTGAAAGTGCAGTATGGATTGTCCACAAGGTTTTAGCGGGTTACCACAAGGGTCTGTGCTCGAAAGTCTTGTGTTTTTGATATATATTAACGACTTGGCTGGTCAGCTGAATGCGCCTTGCTGCATGTTAGCTGATGGTATTAAGGTTGTTAACAATCCGAATCAGTTGTACCTTCAAGAGGATTTGATCGAGTTAGCCACATGGTGAGAGGACTGGGACCTTCCACGTAAACTTGGTGAGTACATCCATTTACTTAGCTCTGAAAGAAAGGAAGTCCGTCGGTATCTCCCGGATGCAAATGAAAGGATGTGGATTGTCCAGGTAGGCGAAGTTAGAGACCATGAAATCCGTCTTTGTGGCGACTTTAAACCTTCAGCTCAATGTGTGTTCACTACAAAAAAGGCCAAGGGAGGCCCCGGTGCAACTCAGAAGAGCAACCTCATCCAGGGATTCTGATGCGATTATACCACCGTATAAGACGACTGCAAAGCCACATCTGGAATATTGCGTGCAGGCTTGAAACCCGCACCTCAAGAATGTCTAAAGACTGGTCACCAGGATGTTCGGTGGCATGAAACGTACGGACTACGTAATCAGACCGAAAAAGAATAATCCTTTTTCCTTGGAACGTAAACGACGTCATGGAGACCTAATTTAGGCCTATAAAGTCTTACATGGTTTCACTGACGTCGCACCATGGGCTCCGTTCTCACCTGGAGAAATGCCTTACCTAAGGGGTCACTTACTGTCGCTGGGCAAGCCACATGCCCATACGTCCATCAGAGTTGAGTTCTTCACGAGCAAGTCAATGACACGTGGAACAAACTACCGCAGACTGTTGTCCAGGCTACTTCGGTCGATTCGTTCAAGAGAAACCTGGACCAGAAATGGAAAAGTTTAGTCTCTGACAAGATATTTTTTGTACTACTGTAAGTGTGCTTGTTTGAAGTATGAATGCAGCTTGCTGTTTGTCTGATTGCATATTTGTCAGTGACATTAATTGTCTTACGTTCTCGAATGAGTGTGTGTGCTCTTGCACGCCAGCACTTGTGAGATTACATATCTGCATGCGTATATGTATGTGTATTTGTTTAAAACAGACGCCTGATAGTTATGTGGCATCGAGGTAGCATGGACAGAACAGGATAGTTTGTCAAACTATAGTTACACAGAATGGTTCAGAATCAGTTGGAAACACCTGCGAGCGGCGTTCTTGCGGGTATCAACGTTATTCTTCTCTTGATTCCTAGTTTTTGTACACCCTTACCCTTTCTACTACTTCGGGAGTGCATTTCTTCTACTCACTCAACAAAATGTACAACTGTGCCTTATGGGGCAGTCTCACATACAGTTACATCGTGTCCGCTTATGTCTTTAATCCGATGCTGCTGAATTTTACCAATGTCTCAGATATGCTATTCGTAGAAAAGAATAACACTATGACCAGGACGTGTCGATGACAAAGTGATGATCTAGAGTAGCCACTAGGCTTCTTTTCTTGTGATCCAGGTCAGCGGTTGTAACTTTGGAGATAGGTTAATCAGAAATCATTCCAGCCTTACCCATGCAGCTCAGGATATCTAGCAAGTGCAAAATGGGCTGACGTATAAACACGGTCACACCAGTGAAAACAGCAAAAAAGTATCAGAAGCGAAGAAATAAGAGGCGTTGCAGAACGTGGTTAGTTAGTCTCTCGTTCCTTTCCGGAAACAGTATCTGTCCTATGGGATGTCGAGTCTGCTTAGCACAAGAGCTGTCACATTTACATATTTCGTACCTTATTTCATTTTCTTGCATTTTCGGACCATTTAAATATCCACGATTTTTGCGAGTAATGTCAACTCGCTTAAGATTGCACGCATTCGTACAAGGAGACTAAACTTGAGAGATGCATGTTGGTTTGCGGCTGACATAAACAAAATACTAAGAACTTCTGTCTAATCGTTGTGTACTAATTACGTTGGGTACCAACTGTTCAGACCATAACAACAGACTCTCGATTCCATGCATACGAGCTTACACGAACGCTGACGTACTATGCATGTATGCGCTAGTGTGTATAGACAGGCGATGGTGAGTATGGATACCAGTAGGTATGGGTGGGCATTGAGCAGGAATGCTAGGATATGTAAGATAACAATTACGGTTGAGCACTTATTAGTATGGATGCTCCTCCACATGGGTTCTGATGTGCGTATGACCCCTTAGAGGTGGTGATAAGGGTTCTGTAGACGTATATCTATGCGGGTACTATTTTTTCTGTTGTAACGATACCGCAAGTGGACACTTTTTATTGAACTCCGATAACCTGAAGGAGAAGCTTTGAAGGCCTCGGGCTTATCGGCGCAAGAATCGGGACATCCTAGCCCCTGGTTGTAATTTGTCTTATGCGTTGGACTGAGTTAAATTAATAGCTTCTGAATACAAGTGACTACCCAGAGTCACGGTGCACTTATTGATCGGTCAATCGAATTTATTAATCGTTGTATTGTTTTACACTTGATGTGATCACCCTTTAGAGATGTTCATATGCAGATCCAAACGTTCATGCAGTGATGCCGTCTATTCTGTCGTCTAATCTGCCTTTCTCTGCACCTTTCGGGGTAACCACGGGAGTGTAGAACAAGAGCGACCAAATTTAATTCCTCCATAAGTCTACCCACTGTGTGAATTCGTCTAACGCGTATGCACTGTGTACTCACCAGTGCGTGTTTGCGTCTGGTTGCTATGACGTCACTGGCATTTAAGTATTAATTTATTCTATCGGGTAAAAATGGAGGAAACCACTGGAAAGCACTAATTTCTAACCTTTAAGTTTATTTTCGCGTTAATGATAATTTACAAGCAACTAACCAAGTTTCAAGCGATAGTTAAGCAGGATCTGAAACTTGTATGAAGTACAGGATACGATGTCCGTTTCATTAACTGCACTTACTATGCAGACATGACAGCAAAATAATAGCAACATTCAAGCTTATAAACCCGATTACTCCTCAGTTGCTTTAACCTCTTCAAACACTGAAACTGGATCACACGATTCTTAACAGCCGAGACCAAGCAGGAGTATAGTGGCTTACCCATTAACAGTTTACTTGTCATCCTTGTATGAAACCGTAAATTAATAACTTCTCATCTTTGCACAGAGGGGTGATGCATTGACGAACAGTGCACGGCGAAGCAGACGGCTGATGAACATTTTTATTTCAAGACCCAGTTATCTAGTCACGCTTATCTTTAAAGACTGGACAAGTGAGTTTGCTCCACGTTCGCAGCCAAATTTCCGCTTCGAAGCCCAGTCGTCGCTTACCAGAACTAATCAACTGGACACAAGTGTCGATGGCTAACCAATTGGAGACAATTTCTTTCTGCTACTACCAGCGGCGAAGTTTTGCAGCCTAGCAGCTCTCACGGTTATATCACGCATGCAAAGTTTTCGCCTCAGAGAGTCACCTAATTCCCGCCGAATTAAGGGACTCGGCCCTAGCCTTGGATATACGAGTTTCTTACTAAATTCCTTTACTACAATCGCTGCCAACTTAAGTCCTGAAGCACACAGAACGGTCAAAAATCCTTTAACTTCATCATCTGGCTCAATTACTGAAGTTCTGCAAAAACACTACAGTTTCAAGCCGTGAAGCTTGCGCAGAAGTTTTTCACAGAATCCAAGGTGTCAGCAGACAGTATAGGGTGTTGTCCGAGAGTTGCCGTATAACCTATTCAAGAATAATCAGTCTGAATCTGTGTAGCAACTGAATCTGTTTGAATGTACATCACAGACCTTAGCCAGAGCTGAAACATGGAATATGAGTGCCGTTGATTTTTTCACAAATTTATGTAGTTAACAGTGGCTTTTAAACTACCTAGATCGATCCACTGAATCAAAACAGCTATGCAATGGAGGGAAACGGCGATCATTGATCGAGATGGTTTGTATGACACTGTTCCAGAATTTGGCGAAGCTCAACCAACGGTTCTATCTATGCCTATCTTCAACAACACCATGTTTGTCTATTCCAAGTGCCTGACTCCCGGGCTGGACACCAGAGCCGTAGATGTGACTCGGATCAGCTTGACCTTTTTGATTTTTCAATATCAGGTGAGTCCCTTTAGAATATTGAAATTTTTGCTGAATAGCCCCAATTTCGAGGGTTGATCTTGTCTTTGAAAAATGGTTGAAGCGGATGGATGTAATTCTCACCAGATCCCACATTACATTTTTCGTAAAATGCTTGCAAGGGGTCATCTGGACCAATAAGTTCACTGCACCTGACAGTCTGACTTTTGCGAGTGGTTTCAGAAGTTCTGGTCAACCCATGAAGTTGCGAAATTCTAGCTACAAGAACACTCCGGTATTCAGTATCCGCTGAATGCGCGCAATACTGGGCCGTATTTTATAGTATCTGCCGCTTGCACTGTCCGTACTACATAGCTATATTGCAAACGGTTGGTCCCAGTGATCACCAGCGAAGTGGTGGACAGCTGTTTCGACCTAGTTGGGTCTCATCAGCACCACGCACGCCAAAGGATCGAGACCACGACCCGTGAATAAGTGGTAGTCCAAGCACATCGTCTCGATCATTTGGTGTACGTGGTGCTGATGAGACCCAACTAGGTCGAAACAGCTGTCCACCACTTCGCTGGTGGTCACTGGGATCAACCGTTTGCAAAAAAAAGCCCTTCTCAACCCATTCTGGAGCTGTGGTGGATACTTGCTCGTTTGCAAGTCAACCACAAAACGGCTGATCGATTTCAGCCTATGAGCAAAAGGAACCGCAACGGCTAAGGCAACTAATAGTCATATTATGTAGGCCGGCTAGTTACAGTCCGAACGTCTGGATTCATGAGGCAAGCATTTTAAGCTTATTCTGATATACATGTTATGTACCAAGGATGGTCGGCTTTTCAACAGCTGGCTGATGTAGCTGGCGAGATCGCTGTGAATTGAATATAACAAAGAGGCGACAGTGTGTCACTGCACAATCCGATCCGAGACAGATAGATTATTAATTCAGCTAATTCCAAGCGGAGCCACATTAGCTATAATTTTCATTTGGTCAATCTATCTGAGACCATGCCAGTGTGAAAATGGTGAGCCAGAAATAGATTGGTGACTGAATGGATGCATGACTGGGTGATAATGATCCGTGCCCATTAATGCCTGACCGACTGAATATTTTCCCGAGCCCGCCACCCAAAAGAAACTGGACGTTGCCAGATCGTGTCGTCAAGGAGTTCATGCACACTCCCATAATGACCATAGGATATCTAAGAACATAACACAGAACCCAGCAAAAATCGCTATTCACAACGTTCTCCGTGCGACATGCCTTCACAAAAACATATAAAGTAATTGTGAGATTTTGGCGTTTTGAACTGGTGACATTTCATTCAGTTCGAATATCAAAACGCAAAAGTGCAAGATATCGCCCATTTATATATGTATGTAAGAAATATTATTTTGACGTAAACTACATCGTTGCAACAGAACGAGCCCCCTATTCCTAATTTGCGATTTTTTCATCACAATAATACACTGTATCTTTCATTTTCAAACCAAATTCCACTCAAGTTTGATCATATGTGCTTCTTGGGTCACATAATCCCACTCAGTGTGTAAGATATCACATTATAGTCCTTTCTTAATTCAGACACCGTAAGCTGTACGTCTCTTACGTTGCTTTAAAATAACTCGCAGAACCGCCACCTGTTCTTAAGCCTGTAACTGCGAGCATACTCTTGGATATTACTGCTAATCCGTCTCCTTTCATTTTGAGTTTCCGACATAGCTTGCTCAATAAACACTTTTAATAAATTAAGTAGACGACGTTCGCTAAGGTAATATATCACATCATTCACACGCAGACTACAACTCGACTACTTTGTTTCCTCTTTTATTGGTATTCAAATCACAGTTTACTTCTAGATTCAAACATACGCACTATAATCATAATTTAACGACCGCCGACCTTGTAGCCTAGATTCAAACTTTTTTCGTAGTTTCCATAAGGGTTGCTCAGTTAGACTGTTGTGGAAACGTGTAGTAGTTGAATATCTTTTTAACTTCAGATCTAAAATGGTATTAATAAATGAATTTTGTTTGTTATGGTTTGACATCGGAGGTTTTATGCAAAGCGATTGGAGTGCCTACTCTCGGGTATTAAACTTTGAGACTGAAATAAATGCAAACGACAACTGTCTGATCCTTGCATTTTTACTGGCGTCCCTGAACATCCTGCTCAAGTTGGCAGTCACATTGTGTCAGCTAGTTGCACTATTCGAAAGCAAGATACTATTGAAAGACAGACAAGACCCTATGCCTGCTATCATCCCTGATAGTAAGTTGTTGAATGTAGTTAAGACGTTTGTTTACCTTAGAAGCATTATCGAGACTGCTGGAAAATCTGGTGAGATCCTACATCGCCTGGCCAAAACGCACATGGCGTTTACTAACTTACAGCATGCTTACGGCCCCTCGGTGATAGGTCCACAGTAGTTTTATTGTACGACTGAAAACCCTGACACACTTGCGCACAGGTTATTCGCACAGTATCTCTCTCTGACCGTTGGTGTCTCCGACAGCTCAGCAGTGTGTGGTGGAAGCACAGTATAAGCAACGATGACAGTTCGCAGACGTGACTTCGGCACGGACGAACTCTTTCGCCCATTGAAAACAGATAACTTATTTCGTTGGCATGGACATTTGCACTGATGCCAACCCATCGCTTGACTTGTTTATGATGGATAAGATAGTTTGGGAGCGGTAATTTAGTAGCTAGCATACAACTCGAGTCATTACAGAGGTAAATGCGGTCTTCTTAGCTTACTTTGGATAAGAGACTTCCCGGCACGTCAAAGGTTGCAAAACACTTTCGCACATGTTGAAAATATCTGTTTCTCTCAATCGAATTTTACTTTTGTACGTCTTTCTGGTTTACACGATACAAAGTATACACTATTTTCCTCACATGTTCTGGTACGTATGTCAACTTGTATAGCTGGCTAACCAAACCAACTCTTCAGAAGTTGATTGAAAGTTTGTGTGTTTTTGCGTTCCTCTATATTGGCTCTACAACTTGCTTATCATTTTTACCAATAATTTTTTACACTTTTGGTTACAAACTCTTAAGTCTATGGGGTTCCTATTTAAAATACACGGGCTTCAAAAGTCACTTTGTATGGTCACACGTTACATACTGTTTATGAAAAATTTGTGAAAACAGTTCACTTCAATGCATCCTGCCAGCTTCATTCTCTTATGCACCAAATTAATCTCACATAGGTGTCTGCTTATCCCACTTTGTTGCCACAGTTTTACACGGCTTTATGCTACAGTAGCTTTCTAACGAAGCAGCGAGTTGCCTGTTCAACTTTCGCGACCGAATGACAGGCAATTGTACTCGGTGCATACTGAACCGCAGCTTTAATAATTGCATATATTATTCACGCAAACCTTTTCGGAAAGTAGCGTTAGACTCACAACGTAGGTCATTCTGACGGCCACGGGGTGAACTGTGGCCCACGTTCGCATGAGGCAACGAGGTTGATCACCGCATCGCTGATTCCCAACTGGGTACAATAGTGGCATCATACCTAAGTGCTAAACAACGTCTGAATGTGTGTGGTGCTCAGTTTGTGTAATTACCTGGTGTGAAGAAGGCGTGATCATCCTGTTAGCTTCGGTGTATGACATGAGCTCTTCCGATCGAACTGAACTCAGTTATTAGTGGTGTTCAGTTCAAACCAGGCAAGTCCCCTTCACTTACCAGTCGACTAGCTTGTTTACGGAACATTATTCTAACCAACGGATACCGGTGAGTTTTGTCTGCTTGCAGAAAAGGAGAACGGGTTCTCAAATTGAGCTGAGTGTGTTCAGCGTGCCAATCAATAAAGCTGAAGTAAACCACCCAGTTATGCTTTGCTCGCTCGGTTTTTATACTTATCCTCAATCCAATGCGTTGGTCTGGTTACCTCAAGTAAACCATGCGCGTAGTGACCGGTACCATTGTTTCCGATTTCTTTGACGGTGGGTTTATGACTGAAGGAGCATCAGAATTGATGGTGGGTAGCTATTCGACAACGAATGAATAGTGTCAATTTTTCAGTTGTAGAATGGAATCAAACCAAATTGATTGCTGGCCCTAAGTTGAACTGAAAGCTTGAAAATTCACGGTCTCTCCAACAACTAACCGTGGTTGTGTAATGATAAATGGCTACAGCATGACACAGGTTATTTAGCTGTTCCTTTTAGTTTATCATATGAACGGAACGTGACAAACAAGCCCGTATTCTTTATTAGAAGCATTAACATTCAAAATGGATCTCCGAAGTGAAGCGTGGTTAAGACAATGCAGTGCAGTTGAGTATGGTGTTTTCCTCACTGGTCTGTTCATTCAGGAAAAATTATCTTAGATGCCATAACTTTGCACCACGAATGATGTTGTGGTCGACTAATGCTACTCATTTTAACAGGGCGTGGTGTAGGTGTAGCTTACAAAGTTTTCAAGTTAGAACTTTGAATCAATCATTTATTGAAAGCGAAAGTCGTACTGTCAATGTTCATAGGGGACTTCACTTACACCATGAATCCAGGCTAAATGAGGATTTGAAATATGAAGGATGTTCTAGCAGACGACTGTCTTTAAGAATCAGCCATTTACTTTTACAAAAGTGAATGCGTGCTTCGTGAAAATGACGACAGATCCTAAGATTTCGATTTTACTGAAGTTGTGATTGTTCAAAAGATTGCGTTCTTAACATATCATGTAATTACTTTGTGCTTAACAGTGGCGTTGGTGGATTCCAGCGTGAACTGTTTGAGAAATCCTGCCGGAGCAGTCGATCCCCTGGATTATTTGGTGCATTTCATAAGAGACAGTGGGACGGGTGGGTAACCGAGTCCAAATGTGAAATTTCCGAGCTCCTGGCGTGGCTTCGTAGCTCAGCTGGTAGAGTTCTTGCCGTGTTGAGGTATGGTATTTCTGTCGCTGGTTCGAATCCAGCCAAAGCCCTGACTTTTCACAGTTGGGTCTCATCTAAATTCATAAATCTGCCACACTACTTATTAGTAATTACTTTGTGCTGAGCTTCTCCGTTACTGATTCTGAATGACCGTAACAGAGTTTTTTTTATTCTAGAAGCTAATTGACAGGTTGCTGGCTAGTCAATTTTTAAAAGTTAATAAACCAGACACTTTGTACAAACCGAAAAACAAATTGCTAAATTTGTGAGGATCAGCACTTCAGTGATCAGTGCACTTGGAAAAGGCTAACTGTACTGTCCACCCCAGCTACGTTCACTCCAGTTTTTATTTCCATTCTTGCGTCCAACTTCTCTGTCCTCAGAAAACAGTTGGTACTCGGTTCCTTACACGAAGACGACTTGACCATCTTATGGTTTATCACAAGTGAGAAAAGGGTAATTTGACAAGAATGTCCAGTTTTCTAAGAAAGATGTTTAACCTTTGTTACCGATAAGTTGCCGTCTGTTCTAACTACGAAGCAGAAACTTTTCGTAATTTTCTACATTTCTTTAACTTTATACTTTTTTTAATGACCTCGATACACATGATGCATGAAATAGCCTCTGTGGAAGAAAATCAAGTGGATCTATATCAGCTGGACGAGAAAACGGCATGTTAATCAAACCTCGAACTGCTTGTACGTAAAAATCCCAGACAATATCTCCCCTGTGATCAAGGGTTTGGAAGCGGTGGAACCAATCGCTGAATCCACCCCTTACTTAAGCCACCTTGAATAATTGACTGGAGTGACGAAAATCAGGGAGAACTCGAGTGAGCAAAATTCAACTTGCTAGTTCGCGTCAGCACGATAGAAGCGGAATATTGGCATCAACCTGACGTTTTTACCCGCTCTTCCATCTAGGGAGTGCGGATTCCCGGTCTCATTTGCTCAGATTCATGTTTCGTGTACAATTAAAATTTCAATCGACCGTGAGAAGTGTCCTGGTAGCTGAAAGCTATTTTAGCAAAAGCCCTCCACAGTTTTACTGTCTGAAAAGAACACGAATTGTCAACTGAATAATTTTCGGTTCAGGCAACTAGACTTTTCTTCTCATTATGTTAACAGGTCCATATCTGAATTCATGTTCACGGGGATGATATATACTCAACTTTTTTGGTAAACGGAATGCCAACACGATCGACATGGCTCTAACTGTTCAGAGTTCACCTACGACTGTGTAACCCAGGTGGGATAAAATGCGCAGAAGATAGCTTCAGAGCAGCTCACATCACGGTTTTCGTTTATTTTAGCAATGAAACTCTATAATTCTTGTCACACTTCCACGAGACAACCTCACTGACTACTGTGTTACCAACATCACATTAGACATGACAGAAAGTCCGCATGATGAAGTTCAGCCACATTCGCTTGTAAGTAATGCTCATAATGTTTGGCAGTTTTGAAAGAAGCCACTGTAATTTTCCTGTTAACTCCAATTGGTGACTTCATGTTCAGGACTTCCGTTCAAGTCGATAAAACCACTGAACTTGTCCAGAGATATTTTGACCACTGGTGAGTAGTAAGAGGTTTTTAGTTGAAAGAAACTGAACGCCACTTAAAGCTGACAGCAGCTGTTGCATTCTCGGAAGTCAGTCCCTTTCGAAAATAAACGCCATATTTGAATTTCGCCATTGTTACAACGTGTCAGTAATATATATCCTTGGTTCGGCCGGCATTAGAACGTCGGGCTTGAGCAACTTTACTTTTTGAGTGACCAAAATGTTGCTGGGGGTAACTATGATGCGCCCCATAGGTGATAAAGGTTGCAAAAGCATGCGCAGAAATGACACTGCACAGTCCACAAATCAGTCGAACAGAAGCATCTCAAATAACAGATCAGGCACCTTCCAAAATTCGATGGCGGCATCCAAAGGCGAGCAAAAAATCACGTAGCGCTCAGGCTTGAGAATACTTTATTTCAGCCACTGAAGTAGCACATTGATCGCACGACTGACAGTACTGACAATACTGAATAAGTTGTCCTGTTCTACATGGACAACTAACTTCTAGAAGTACTGCTGCGGGGGTAATTCAAACATTTTGGTCGCTATCTTTCAACTGCAAATAAGCAAACGTTGCGTGCTTGTCAGTAAGAAATACAATCCGTTAATAACAGAAAATTAGCTAGTAAATCCGTGCCTAGCCGTAGGAAGCAAGTGATTGTGGTCTTATGAGGCTGGTCTGTACACCACAGAGAAATACTCTCAAACAAACGCATTCATGTTCGGTAATGATTCCAGAATTATTTAGATTCAGCCTTCAGTAACCATGCCATTGGTAACAGCTATGAGTGTTCACCGTCGATAAACGACTTCCATGTTTCTTAAGGAACCCTGGTACCATCGAGTTTAGTAGTGGTTAGTAATGGCTAGTAACAATGATAAACTGCATCTGAACAAGCTGATTTTAACTCTGCCACTGGACTGTTCAAATGTAAGGATGTGTCAGTTTTCGCAGTCAAAATGGTTTGAGTGTGACGGTTTTAGCTAGAAATGTTAAGAAGGGCATTCCAAGACCTCAGTTTAGTAGACCTAAGTCAAAGGTTAGTTTGTGCCAGAGTACTAAAATTAGTGTCTCTATAAGCATCTCTTTTCATCCTAAGAATGTGCACAGATATCAGAACATCAAGCCATCGAATTACGTTTTGCATACCGCGCTGGTTGAACTAAACCCCTGTAGGTCAAGCGATTTGATGAATTTACATTGTTCGAATCTGACTTTTGAAGAAGTCCGATGTAGATTTCCAACTACTGCTCGCAAACAGCTGTTTGTTTCCAAAGAAACTAGTTAGGTATATGGGTTTGTTAAGGCACTTCTCTTCGTTCTAATCAGTGTATGTAGCTGATTCTACTCGGAAGTCTACCATCGTTTATGTATGGTATCCACTAATCTACTTTAATTCGTGGACGTTTTAGAACTCTGGTAATTCCGCGTCTTAAGCTAGTCGCTTTACGTAACCAAATATCTCATCAGTATGCCATCCGTTATAGTGTATGCTTACAACCACCCCCTGAAATGATGACTCATGCGGCCCGGTGTAATCACGGCCGTGTGTGATACAACTCAGAGTTACCGAGTGCCTTCTGTGATGGCTGCTCTTCCAGTCCATAACGGAATGTCATGTTGTGATTCGGACAGATCTTCAACAAGAATGGTGCATCACGGAAGTTAACATATTTAAGGTTAACTTGTGCTAAAGTTAATCGCTAAGCACGTTCGATTGGAGGAAGATGTTTGTGTGTGTTGTCCGTGTGGACTGCTTTCCATGGGCAATTCAGTACCGCTGGTAGATCGAAAACTGGGCTCAGGTGGACGGAGATGAAACTCTGAAAGCTTTCAAATGCAATGTAAGACTCAGTCAAAACAAGCAGGCGCACGCGGATTGAATTTAAACTGTATAACAGAGTGTACTGTTGTGTTTTCAACGTCATTCTGGTTTTCATTTGTGTAAGTGGTGTAGATGGTTTACTGATAATCTGGGTCATGGTCTGCTTTTGCAGAACTATCGCTGGAACCTTTGCTCCAGAAGACCGCTGTTCCCGATATCTGTATGTTGCCCAAAGTTGGTCCACGAATGTAACATGTAATCAAGTAAAAACGGCCTGCCTGAATTTTACGGTTTTGACCCGCTGAAACTAACAACCCAAACTTTTTGCTATTTAACTTGTGGTTTTGTCTTGTTACTCGTCAGAAACATCTACTTTTTACTAGCCGGTATATAACGAGTTCAAATTTAGAATAATGCTTCATGTAACGTCTTCAACAGGACATTACAGCCGTTGACTAAACCTATGAACTGATCGCTTTCTTACAGTTAATATTGTGAGCAAAGAAACCAGAGCAGTAGTAAGTTTCACACGTAAAACTGCACATTAATGAAGACGCTTACCACAAAACCTCTGCGCGAATAAAACGTGACTGGTGGTTACTGTTGACCACAATCCTGAACGCATTGTTTCGGTCCTGATGGTTGTTTGACGTGATGTCTTCTATTGCTGGCTACACGGTGTTGGGTCAAATGTTTCTCAATAGCGCGGTTTCCAGCACAATCGGTTGAGTGTTATTCCACCTGGCCAGCCCATATGTCCACCCCCAAAGGTGCTTTTGGAGGCAGAATTATTTAAGGGCGGACGCTTCCACTGTAGTCTCCAACACTGTCGGATATATGCTAATTTCTTACGCAAGTTAGCTCACTTCGGCTGATCCATTGGCATGAAGAAACACTTTAATGCAGAGAAGTTTCAGCTGCTCTGACTTAATCATAAAAAGAAACAACGCTTGGATAGAAGACTTTATCAGTTCAAAGGTTCAAAATGTTATTGAAATTTTTGTCTGAACGGAAATGTAAACGTAAGCCAAGCTCACAGAAAATTATACCTGTCCAGTGGAATGCATTAGTACACTCACTTTTGACATTTTCCTTTGGTACATCCAAATTTTATATTGACGGGGAGTTACAAGTACCTCCTCAGATAAACTCCATCGGATGAAGATAAAGATTACATCCGTCCACCTCCAGCTATTCATAATGTCTCAGAGGTGTAGCCCACAACTTTTTCAATGTAAATCGCGTACTATAGTACACACCGTCCTACTGAAATAAATTACGTTGAGGCTAAAGAAGGATCACTGAATCTAAAACTGGAGTCAAATAATCTCTCAGCATAGAAACACTTGTATCCTGTACCACAAAGTTAACTACTCGCAGGCGTAGCATGTCATTGATTCGATGGGCGGTTGTGGGCTCACATCGTGTTTAGTAGTTTATCGAAATGACGACTTATCCGATTATTTCAACCGAATAATTCAGAACGCTCGGAAGTACCGAAGATTTATGGATATTATCAGCTTCAGCAAACTGACAGTTGTCACTCAGAATACGATAATAATGTGTGAGGGGAGTCAAACGACTGATGAATAGTAGGGACTTCGGTTTATATAAACTGTACATCACCTACAAATGCACGCAGCTGAAGCGCCTTTCGTGAGGTCCATCGACTGGTGTCAACAAGACAATTACTGTGGTCCCTCCCCAGGCGGTCGGGAAATCGGAACATTGCCCACAAGCGAGTGTGGCTGAACGCTTGCATATTACAAATCAGTCGTGTCTAGTGTGAGGCTAGTGATAAAGTGGGGAACACCGTCATTTCATGAAGCCGTGACCGGAGATCAAATCCCAATTTTGTCAACGATATACATTAGTGACGAGCTCTAACAAAGGCAAAATTCTAGTGTATTGTCTATTCTAGAAAGATGCGGACTGAAAATCCATGACATTGTGAAAGCTGCAATCAGTTGTGAGTGATGTTTAACTTACATAGAATCAGTTGTTCTCAGTGATTAGAATGAACGGATGTGTCCAAAGGTAGAGTAATTTCAGAAACGCTCCAGCACCACCTCATCTGCAGCTTTAGTCCAATGTAGTGGAGTCCTGAAATACAGTTTTCAGAAATGTTAGTCCAAACCATCAGTTTCTTGTCGCTTTGACTGCGAAAATTGTGAATGTCTCCCGATTTAAACCCCACAGTTGTAAAGTTAAAATCGACTCATTTATGTACAGATTCTCATCGCCATTAACTATCATTTTATTGACACTGGTGACAACAGGTACCATACATAATACCAAAAACAATTATTCACATAGATCCCACAGCCATTAACAATGAACGTGTCAAATGTATTTACGATCACAGCGTTTGTCCGACACCACATCTTTATGGTGTTGTGACCGGTCTGAACAAAACGTAATCGCTTGTTTTGTCGGTTACTCACGAGCGTCATGAGCAAGGATGGGCATACGTTATTTAGAATATTTGTTACATAGCTTTAATACAAGACAACGTAACCTTTGGTTGGACAGGTTAAGCACGTTATAGTTGACGTGCACTAGGAATAAACTTGTGTATTCTATTCACTGCTGTTCTAATTCGTAAATCCTTTTTGTTCATTATTTTCTCTTACTTTTTGGTTAGCACAGCAATAAACAACGTGTTTACCGGCTTTCTATTTTGCGCCACTCATCAATCTCTGACATATGTCGAGGAAAACGTTTACTCGCAGCAAATCTGAACAGAGAAGTGAAAATCAGTTTTTTGCACAGTGTACCTCCCGAGCACATTTCACTGCATCTCATCAAGTAAACATCGCGGTCTGTGGGCTTACATAGTAAATTTCACCGGATATTGTGGGGCCAAACAATAGAACCTTTAGCCACACACACAGAGATGCGTATCAGCTACCAGACCACCTGCTAATGATGAAAGCGTCTTTCGATGCGCAAAAGCATGACGTCCATCTCATAATTCCGATCACCTCTGCAAACCGAAAAATCCTCCAATTTTTTGTTGCCTGACGTATCCCAAAAGCCTTCCGTAATTTTATTCAAGGTCGACATATTAACAGTTGTCGAGCATCCGTTGACAATGATTCTTCGTAACTTGCCACACTCTGACCTGAATGGTGCATTAAGGCATTCATGAACCTCTTACGGACCCAAACTGGAATGTGTCCATTGAAGCGACTGGGTAAGTGTCACTCCATTCTGCCTATAAAAGTGACCCGGCATTCATACAAGAATTCTTAATTAACGTATGATTTGGTATTGGGCGGTAGCGCAGTTTTCACGGGTGGTGTTGCGATTCTGGTGATGATGAACAACACTGCCAGTTGGACCGCGTAGAACGTGCGTCCCGTAGCTGCTGTGAGATGGGTTTTCAACAGAATGGCAAAATCATCACATTTGTAAGGCAAACAAAGGTAGACTCTCAGTTTGGCGGCTGCTTAAGTCGTCGCTGCAACTAACATTTTTACCGAATTTCTCAATAGCTGCTGAAGAATAGCCATTTTCATTGAGTGTGATTCTCGATAGCGACATCGCTGTAGCCAGTGTTCTTCTCAAACAGATATCCGTCTTGCAAAATAAAACGAAGTTCTCATTAGACCACACTTGTACTGGATTGGTACGAAACTGTTCTCCAGCACCAGATTGCCCTGGTAACTGATACGCATCAACGTATGTGTGTGATTATCGATCATTTTGTTTGGTTTCACACTGTCCGCTGAAATTTGTTATATAAACCCACAGACTGCGGTATTTACCTGAGATGCAACGAAATGTGTTTAGGGATGCTTTGTGAAAAAACCTTTTTCTCATTTCACTGTCATATATGTCAACGTTCAACTGATATACATCACTGTCACGTTACGAAAATCACTGAGGCGATGAAGCTAAACGAAATGGGCACGACACAGCCTACTGCTCCGTGTTGACCGGTACAACCTTATTACAGTTATGTGTAGATAGTGATCGCCAACTCGACCCAGTTAGAACACTAATGAGAGCAAACCCCCTCACCCGAGGGTGATCAGCTTTGTTTGGGTAATCTGCAAGCCAAAAATCGCCTACCCATTCAGCAGGGTTTATCATCCGGTTGTGGGCCGATATTATATTAAAGGGTATGGCAGGTTGACAAGCTGTCGCATAGCTCAACTACACAGAATAGCGCACCAGATAGTTTAACCTTTACAGGTTTAGCGGACCGTTTGTAATACAACACATGTCAAGTTTGAGTAGTAATAAATGTTTGGACAATAATAGACAGCGTTTGTTTGGACGTCACCGAGCTGCTGGTACAGGAGGTGGGAAGTTGGGCACAGGCCGCAAGTATTGCCTTCCCAGACCACTACAATTAGAATGAATATTCTAATGCTACTTTGTATGTCAGTAACTGGCTGGATGGAAACTATTCTACTTCATGGATCGGAACTGTCGCTTCTAGAATATTCACCCTATTAATCAATTCAGCCTCATGTTATACAAATCGACTACTTGTCCAGCAGACAATATAAAACGTAGTGTTGTCCGTTGGAGCTCCAAGGGTGTGAGTTGTTCAAAATTGTAACTTTCCGCTTAGTATTCCGTGAAAAGAATTAGATTGTAATTAAATTTCAACCTTCCGGCTACTTGAAAAGAGAACACAGTGTGCGCAAAAAACATTTCATTCAGCAATTACAGTTGTCCTCGTCACCGACTAGCAGCAGTTTCAAATATTGTCTAGCTGACGGTAGTATTCAATGTCATAGGCACCTTGCTGACCATATTCATTTCTCAGCACCATTTTTGACACGTGTTTTAGTTTGATTGGCATCGTATGAAAACAACGATAGCATTTAAACCGTGTCCGTTAATTTCTATCAGTAGACCCCTTTTAGAAATTAAAAAAGGCAACGTTCATTTCGCGCTGTTTATAACTGAATCACCCCACTGTATCGTAATGTGCAGACAACTTCATCGTCTTGATATTTATCCACATAGTCTTACCCGCTTCATTGGGAACTGTTGTGCGCACTAAGCGTGAAAAACCATTCTGCCAATACTATCAAACAGTGATCCATTTTTCTTTCAAAAATAGCTTCATCTTTTCGGCCGGTAATTTTAAGCTTGTTGGCGCCCAAACGGTGCTAACTGCAGCTGACGGTGAGCGGCGTTACTCCTTCTGTTTGGCTGCTGTGAACGCTAGCACGCAAGAAAACTAGCCTTCGAAACCTTTTATGTCGATTGCGCATGACGTGTGTATGTGCGCTGCGCCCATCCGACTTGGTCGTACACGCGCATCCTCACAGGCGCGCTGGAGCAGCCATGACAGCAATAAACTGCCCACTAACGAGTGATAGTTCAATCTAGCTTAGACAACGGAAACCAAGCTGCCTATTGGGGTCACTCATTGTGACTGCAGCAGTGATAAGGCATTTCAGAAGTTACTCATTAGTTCTGTATAGTTTGATTTCTACACCCGCATAAAAAGTGCTACGGCGTCGACAATCGCTATAGTTTCCGTCCATGGATGCTTTACTCATCTGAATTTGTGGTTACGCTTCAGGTGTGTGTTTTATCTATTTTGATATAAATCAAAATGCCAGGGAATGTCGGGTTGTGTCCAAGATTGAAGGGCACGCTAGCACTATGTGCTTTTGTGTTTTGTAGAATGCAGCCCTGACCAGTAATACAAATCACCGTATCACCTTTGTATATATCGAAGCACTTGACGTACTGATGACATCCGTTTCACATATGCGTTTTCTTAGCTGTTGCGTCCAATACTTCACTACATGGGATCATTTTGTCTTATGAGACGCGGATTAGTAATTTTATTTGGCCGAATAAGGTTAATTCCATGGTAGTTCTACTTTGATTGTCTTCGCCTGATGACAACGGATTGGTTGCTAACGTCAACACATTCCCACTGGTTTGTCTGCCTAACGATTTACCATGGCCGGGTAACCATGAGATATTCTGGCAGGATAAGACCACCCGACTGCGACCAATTTTACAAGTAAACAATTCTCAGCGACAGCCACCTCAACTAATTCTCCTGGGGGTGTCCATACGAACCACCTGTTTGAGGTGCACAACTTCCCCAAGAATCACCAACAACATTTAAACACAATCACACCTCCGGCCGTAAAGCCAGCGAAAAGTTTCTTACGTTGAATGACCCACACCCGAATCATGTTGAACCAGATACAATATGTACACAGATCCTCGAAGTGACTCCAACGAAGGAGTAGTTGGAAACACTGAGTTCCCTTTAACCACTTCACTAGAGCAGAAAGAAGACATATATTGCGGTATGTTAACATTTCATTTACTCTCATCAGTCGCAAACGTAAAACATGCAAGTTATATATGTCATACAGATAAGGACAGACAGGGATTAGACACGCATAAAAGTACAACCAAGTATTGTGTAATCATGACCACGGCAACCCGATAGGTTGCCTCAACCACTTTTGTACACATAACGTCGGTTGATAAGTTCGGATGAGCATCGCTTTACAGAAAGCTACTAGCTTCGGGTTTCGATCACGCATCGGTATTTTGAATGAGTTTAATGGGTCAACTTGATGACCTGTTGTCATGAGGTGTTTGGCAATCGATGACGTTGGGTTTCGAGCCGCCAGTGTAACAATTCGAGGCTGGTGCGTCATCTGATGTTTCAACCACTTCGGAATGTGTTCGGCAACATGCTGAGATAGTTGTGGGTCTGTTCTGCCCATGTAAACGTCACTGCAACTGCAAGTAAACTGGTAAACAACATGGAAAGCAGAAGAGTTTGGCAAGTTACATACGCGATTGCGGAGAACGGGTCCTCTGGTGGTTTGAGGTAAGCGCAACTGCGCAGCCGCATACGTTCGAGCCAGAGCAGACTTTAATTTGTGCTCTATTTCGTTGGCTAAATGGTCACCTTTGAATGGCAAGAATAAGAAAAACTCCTTCTTTTGAGCTGTCACTATGGGCTCAGTGCTTTTTTTTTCACCGTATTATGTGCCCCGATGAATTTGTCGGGGTATCCATTTTTTAGTAACGTTTGTCTCAACAAATCCTGTTCCATCTGCAGTGTATCAGGGGTGCAAATACGCCTGGCTCTATGAAACAGTGTTTTAACCAAACCCCGTTTGTATGCAATAGGAGCAAAGCTCGAAAACTGGAGACAATGACCACCTCATGTCGCTTTGTGGTGAACTGAGCGCTGTAACGTGCCATCCGCACGTCTAGTACTGAGTACATCCAAAAAAGGCGAACTATTGTTCGGTTCTACTTCGTGAAATAAAGATAGATTGGGGTGGATATTATTAAGGAAGTTGAAAAACAAGTCAAAATGAGTAACGTCAGTAAAAATTAAAATGTCATCAACGTATCGTTCGTGCAATAACGATTCAGCTATATAATCCGGGACTTGTCGCTCAATCATTCCTAAGATGTCCGCTAGTCTTGGGCCTAACGGACTACCCATAGCTACACCGTCTATCTGTTTGTAAGCAAGTCCCTCAAAATTGAAACGAATGTTTTCTGTACATAACAAGATCTTTGAGGTATTCAAGTGGAATACCTATATCACAGTTCTGATTGGAGATGAAGTCACATAAAAAATCAACTGTCCCACGAAGGGGAACATTTGTAAAAAGGGAATCAACATCCATGGAATACATTAATTGGGTACACGCCGAAATATTTTCTACGATTTCAGCTAATTCGAAGGAGTCCTTCAAGCAATGTGGGAATAAAACTTTATGGATGGGATCCAAAATATCCACTAGCCAACGAACAGCTTTATAGTAAGCAGAATTGTTCATGCACAAGATCGGGCGTAGAGGTATACCATCCTTGTGTACTTTTGGAGCAACTCTCAATCAGGGTGTTTCCGTGCCAACTGGTTTCAACTGTCTATATTCAGCTTCAGATACGTGTCCATGTAACAACAGTATCTGACGTTGTCTTGCAACTTGCTTTTCCAACAATATGTTGTTTTCTCTGGTCTTTCAAAAGTGTTCATTTTAAAAAAATACTCTTCCTTGGTCATGACGACTACCTCAGAGCCCTTTTCGTGAGACAGTTGATTTTTTACGTGTTGTGATCAATTTAAAAAACATTCGACCGGTCGCCACTGAACCCACCAGAATCAACTACCCATTGTGAACTCTCAGTATTTCAAACGGAAAAATATTATGCATTGACTAAACGGGACACTTTATGTTTAATGAGAAACGGGATGATTTCTCATAGTACTATCGACAAGTCATCGAAACGGACATCCCACCCCATGCAACTAAACCAAACTGAAATTCAGGAACTAATTAACAACAAACATTTGCCCATTATTTAAGTTGCAGTGTCCAGAGGGTTTGAATTGTTATCAAACGAAGAAAACTCATGTATAAGGTCTTGAACATGGACCACAGACTGGTTTATAAATGCCAGAGGCAAAGACATATCCACTTCTAGTTTACCGCTTCAAGTAGAGTAATCGTAATGTCTCAAGAATTACAGTAGGCTGAACTTTCAACAAAAATGACTGATTACTGAAAATTTCTAAAGAAAGGATATTTAATTCTGTGCTCTAGGGAGGCACGAATACGTTCGTAACTTTTGTGGAGGATTTACTGGATTTTTTGCAACCCAAATTGGATGGATACTGGAGAAGAAGATAGTCAGTTAAGTGAACTAGCGTTATCAATTCTCAAGTTTCTGAGGAAAATATTTGCATTAACTTCAGAGGAATGTCGCAAGGAAAGTAACAAATGAAATGACTTACGGTCATGACAGTACATCGAGTAGGAAGCGCTAAGTTGAAGAGGTTAGAAATGGGGAAAAAGAAACACCTGAAACTTTCTTACCAGCTGCTTTCACTGGCATAATTTTGAAGGTAATCTTGTCTTAATGAATGGAGGCACTTAATCATAAGATAACAGTATCATGACCAAAGTTAACGAGTTTGATCGACAGCTATTCTAGTGAAAGAAATCTTAAGCTGGGACTCAAGTTCCTACTGTGGTTTCTACTGCTATCCGTTTGCAATTGGGAGTCATTCAAAATGTTAAGCTGTCATATCTGTCAACATTGCCATACACACAACTACAAGGGCAGCGGCCAGTTAAAGAGTTAAGTAGGCTAACTTATCAAACCACACAATCCAGGGTCAAACGTACGATGCAATTGCTCAATGCATTCCGGCGACTGATGGTAACGCACGAGGGAGTATTAACAAGCAGCATCTGGTTGTGTTTCCGACACTGTGGATTCTCGCGAAAGCGAGGTGAAACCATTCAATTACTTGTCAGTGGTAATGGGAACACCCAAGATTTTGCTTTCTGTATGGTATATAAATGCCCAAATTTGAAGCTGAAAGAGAACGCGTGGCTTTTAAGTTTCCAGTCTAGTATATTTACATTTTATCTCAACAATTGTGGAATGCATCGCTTATCAACAAAAAGAATTGAGAAAGAGAAAGGAAGAGGTCAAGGAGAAAGCGGGCAATGAAGAAGAGCTATCGATTAGAGAAGCTGTGAAAGTTGATAGCCGCTTTGGTTGCATACCTTTAACAAAACCCAGAACTGTCTGGCAAACTAATCAGCTTTCAGAGCAATCTGCGAGGAGACTTATACAAACGGTCGGCTCACCCAAAACGCCCGAGCAATGCGAAATTAATAAGAATAACCACCTGCCATATTTTTGGGATGATATGGTCTCTGTAGTTTTTAACGGACCGTTAACCCTCCTTACAAGACCCACCTTCACGCGGTGGCCACTTTTCCATAATCTAAGTGGCAATTGCTTAAGGTAGCTGATGAAGTGGAAGTAACAATCTTCATTGGTTGTGAAGTTCTTCAAGTACACTGCCTTCTAAACCAGTTGTCTGTTGGACAGATTTAGCCGTATACCCCGAAGATCTTTGTTTGTTGGACGTCTCGCAGATCAGTCGGATCGGTTGCAAGTATAAGGTAACTGCTCCTACCTAGAAGAGTTAGCCCAGACAGGACAAGTTTCCTGTTACTAAACAACGTTTACTGATGGCGATATGTAGTGTTGCAGGTAAAATAAGTTTGGAAAAAGCCAATGAATTTCCCATGAATGAAAGCATATCGCCGAAGGATTTAGCAGCAGTCTCCCAATTTTGGGTTGTTTTCACATCTCTTGCGGGGATTTCACAGGTGACATTTCTTTTCTGTAACCAAGAGGATGCGCTAACTGCTGATTATTCCATGGCGTTTAGATGGAAGACGACTTGCCTCATGGGAAACTACATGAACTGTGCGCGAAAGCAATGATTCCGTTTAGAACATATCTCAGTTGAAATTGCATCGAATGTTTGGTTTTATTTTCAGATAGACTGGAAGCCCTTGTATTACGTGAAACTTTGTCGAAAAGTTCAACGCAAAATTGATCAATATGGTGGCTCTAGTGTAAAAACATGATTCAGGTAGAAGTTCAGTGGTGTTTTAACAACAATCCAATTTGAAAGACGATTTCACGAACACAGTAACACAACTCTTTTCTAGTGTCCCGATGTAAATCCTTAACAAATAATTAAACTATACTTGTTGGTCACATCCAGTTGAATAGTTTTTGAACCATTTATGTCCAACACTGTTCCACAATTGAATTGAGTCTCTTGTGTAAAATACCACCAATCCTGAGGTAGATCCTAATTTGCATGTTGACGATTGTTCAGTGGAGTACGTGACAACGAAAGGACGAATGGTTTGATTGTTCAAATAAAAGGGCTGCATTTTCGGGTTGGTTTAAGTTAAACACACAGGTTTCCAATAATTATGAGTGCTAAATTTGGTCCCGGAACAAATCTGAGCACAATTTTTATTTGTTGATAAAGCTGTGTAATGAGGGGAGTGCCATTATGCAATAAGTTTCAAGTTTATACATTAGAACTCGTACCATATTGACTTTTATCAGATAAAATCTCGCCAAAAGCATTGTGCAAAAACGAACTTCGCTAGAACGAACTCAGATGAGTTGGCTATCCTAGCATTTGGTTGAAAACCAAAGAAAGTATAGATATACGTTTTTGATAGTATGGATTTTCCAAAAGAAGCGTGACGTGAAAGATAGCGACGGGTTCCTGTTAGCGACGTTTTTTGATTGGTTATAAAACAGTAGTTTAAGTATGCATTTGTAAATCAAAATAAGGCGAACACTCTAAATAATGAAGTAAATTCTTGGTTAAGCCACAACGAGTTAAAACCAAAAGAGTTATCGGTTTCGCAACGTTTCGACCCTCTCGGAGAGCCTTTATCAAGCGATTTAAATCAGAAAATTCACAATATACAAGCTGCAAATGAGGTAGTCATCAACTGGCACATGTCTGTATGTTTAACAGGCGGTGTGTAGATAGGCTACCAATAAGATGTAAGTGTTCACGGTTCATCTGAGGTCATCACTTGACGATCCCAGGTGCAGACAAGGGTAGACAATTATTTCGTGTTGTGTGACAGTGTGCGAGCATGTGTGTGTTAATCTACGTGCGTGTAGGTTGTTTGGGGTGGTGTGGGTGACAGGGTGTCGTAAGCCTTTCCTTGCGGTGTCACTGTTGTCCACACACAAACATGTGCCAGTTGTTGACTGCCTAATCTGAAGCTTGTACATTGTAAATTTTCTGATTTAAATCGCTTGATAAAGGCTCTCCGAGAGGGTCGAAACGTTGCGAAACCGATAACTCTTTTGGTTTTAACTCGTTGTGGCTTAACCAAGAATTTACTTAATAATGAGCATTAGCACAACGCAAAATATATTTTCTCATATCTGTTCGGTTTACCGTTCGGAAGTGCTAACTCTAAATAATTGTTGACCCTAGCAGACGCATCGGTCCTCCGATTGTAGCTAGCACAAACTTTCTACACTATTCGCACATATTACAGTTATCATACTGTGTGTTGGTGGATATCAGTAATGGTTGCTTGAGTTAACACAGTCAAGAAAGTCCATCGTCGGGATGAGTCAAAAGACACTGAATATACAGTGGGGTGGTTGGGGAATCGGCTCTTAATGTAAAATTTCTAGGCTACTGGAGTGGCTACGTACGTCTGCTGGTGCAATAAGTGGTTGGTTCAAATCCAGCCGAAGTCCGGATTTTTCATAAACAGAGCAGCTCGTAATTAACAAACCTGCCTGAGTGTTCCTTAATATGATCTTTTTCTCTAATCAAGGTCTCACTGCCTTTGTAAGCTATTTTTATGAGATCAATAGCGTACCGAAAATACTTTGAAACGTCCTTATTTAACTGTCCGACATACATCAGCTATCCTTCACTAATACCATCATTGGGAACTTCGATCGATTTGACCTAGGCAGGCACACCCGATTAAAATTCACTGATGACGTGGCCAGCAAGACCAAAATTTATAAAGCCCATTCACATTATGCCTGCATAATCGAGGGTGATACTGGCAAGTCTAAGTTTAGACGATGCCTGTTAAAATGAATGCTATTTATTATTCATGAACTTGTTTTATTGTTAAGGCATGCTATATGATGATGAAGGTAATGTAGGGCACTAGTATAGTTAACAGAGTTTCTGGTTAATTCCTTACAAGTGATTGGGGATCGGATAAAATATGAATAAAAACGAAGTATTTGCGATCGGTCGCACTGAATTTCTAGCGTGTAGTGAGATTGGACTGGTGCAGTTTCCTCAGTGAGGTACGTGCAACTAACAATATTCAGAGCGGAATTGGAATACAGTAACGTAAGCTAATCAAAACATCGATCAGCACCTACTTCCGGTTTGCCTTTAAGAATTCGGTTATTAACACTGTTTGAACGTGTGCTGAATTTAGATAACCAAAAATCTTGGGTTATGGCAGTCGAAAGCAATAACGCAGTATGTCAAAACGCAAAACGTTTCTCGTTTATTAGCAACCGCCAGTTGTTTGTACGTAAAACAACTGTATCTCTGATAACCTGAAACTACTTGGTGTCTTCCAGACCTCTGTCATTATGAGTGTTTGGACACACCAGCCAAGTAAGAGACAGTGTGGATCACATGAAGTTTGATTCTTAACTGAGATCCGGCAGTCCTCCAATAGGTTGGTTTATAGTTTTCAAAGGTTACCGTTGATCCCGTTTAGTATACTGAGTTATGCCCCATTCAGATTGATACCGCTATGTTTGACGATTTTTATTTAGTTATAAGCATTTACTGGTTGACAGCAAAACATCCGATTAGTCTTCTGAAGATTTGGAAAGTCATTCTGGGGTGTGGCATGTTTTGCTAAGACAAGGCAGCAGCTAAGGATAATAGAAGTTGATACACCAATCACAGGAGTAATGAGTAAGTTATTCATTGACAATGGAAAGTCCATACTAATGAGGTTGGAATTGAATTTCCTCTGACTGCCGAGGGTTGGAAGCAAGGATTTTGAGAAAAGACATGATTATGTTTTCACAAGTAGTTACACGCGAATTTTTGCTGATTTTGCTGGTCACTTAACTCCCTCGAAGTTCTTTGTAATACAGCTACTACATTTTATTGAGAGAGGAGTGGAAACATTTGAATGGGTTCGCAAACAACCCCGGATATAGAAGCACCAACAATTTATATCACTTAGCTTAATCATCATAGTTCGTTATGAGCAGCCGATAATAATTGTGAAACGTTAATCACCATTTCTGAACTCATACGGTCACGTAGTAAATGACGAATTATTCCCAGTCAGGACGTATTGTTCAGTAATATTTTGCCCCAATATTTTATCTAACTTGTTTCGATCAGCGTTGAAGGTAGTTTGTGACTAGCAGTATTTAACTTCCTTAGCATTTTTGTCCTCATAAATACACTTTGTTTGATCTTCATAATACATTTGAATCATCATTCGGCGTGTGAGCCATTTGTTGTTTGACAGGTCTACACCACGAGGCTATCCATTTTCAGGCTTTAACTCTATTTTTGTCTGTAATTCCCTAGTGTTACTGTTGTCATCACTGCTCCTGTCTTTATTGAAGTTGTCAAGTGCTTTAGTGAGAAAATACTTCCTTTTTGATTGTCGAGATAATTCACGGTCTTAGCGGCATGGAATCATGCGATATTTGGCTGGCGGTTTTCTATCACTGAAGATGATTCGTCATTTGATTGGTTATACGGAATTTTTAACTTGGGGATTTTACAAAGGAGGTTGAACCTGAGTCTAATGATAATTGCTTAGCCATTAAAAACTTTGTTTATGATGTGCTCTTTTATTCTAAAGCTTTCATTTCCGGCAAAACATCCGCCAACAACAAAGGACTTGACTCGGAAAAAATCCCATTGAACTGGAATAAGTGTGAAAGGACCTTCCGTTTGGTGAACCACCGGAGGTACACCCGGATAAGTTCTGTTTCGTTTAAACCAGTTGCTTAACGCTAACTCAAAAGAAAGTCTTAGTACTAGGGTAGACACAGGCGAACGGAACAACATAGCACAGAATGATGCTACTAAGAAACCATAAGTTGAAGGCAGACTGTTGTCTTCAAACTCTACAATTTCTTTCTTGAAATCCATCGAATGAGAACTAACGAGCACGAATTCAAAAGTGTGAAGAAAATAAAACAGGGTTTACTCGTAGACAGCACAAATGTCGCAGACAGTAACTGCTGGTAATGGTAAACAACCTTTAATTTAATTTGGTGCATGCCAAGCAGGAACAAAAGCAAAATAAACGCGAGACACGGTAAATAGTTGGGAAGTCCGTAACAGACCGCTACCTGTCTTGCTTGGTTTACCTAAAGCTTTTACGTCCACATAGTGAGCATTTCATTAATCTCATCTGTGCTGTTAGAAGAAACAAATTGTGTAGTCATACAGGGAAAGTGAACTGAAAATAGCATTACGACCGTGCGGATTTCACAATAGTAGACCAAGCTAACACTTAACGTAAAATCAAGTGATTTTGTTACTGTTGCCTTTGACACACCACCACAACGACTTTGACGACTGCAGTTTGTAAGTAGTTGTATAACCTAGTATAATCGATTAGTTATAGTGTAACGACCGTGCACACAGACCGCCAGAGTACATGCTTACAGAAGGTAGCATACATGGGCTCACAGGTCATTGGACGAATCATAAATTTCATGAAAACAGTGGTATTCTAGTGTTAGCTCACGTCCAGTACACTCTGTTGTTTTTTAATTGAATGTACGAATGCACCCGATCCGGCTGGATGCACAGTTCGTAGAAGTTTCGGTTAGATTGTCAAAGGAGTATGCTGACTGTTTACCTGAATGTTGTGAACAGAAGCCCACTATTTCAGATTCAGTTTGTTGCGGACTGTGTCATCGGTTTAGCTGCGCATTGTTGACTGCTGAATAATGGTCACAGAACCCAACTTATTTGAGTGTTGTGGTGTGAACTGACCTAGACGCATTCTGGTGGAGCTTCCTAGTCGAGGATTTTACTGTGTCCATTTAGAGGTTTCTTGAATATTCTTGCGGCAAGATGTGCAAGATAATTAAAAAAAGTACGGTTAAACTTTGCGCATTAGCTGTTGACATCTTGTTTGAATGTGTGGATAATCAGTAAGACAACACGACGGTAGTTGAATGAAAGATACTTAAACTATTCAAGTTACGGAAATTAAAGTGTTTGAAAAAATTGCTGTACTCACTCAGAAATCCGTCCATCTAAAAATGCATTATGGGCTAAACTCTACAGTTTGTTACTGATATCTCTAAGTCGTCTTACAATGAAGTCGTGCAGAGGATCGCGGAGCACTTTGACCTCTAAGAAATCATTATTGTAGGCATAGCCTGATGAATCCAATTAAGCTTGTGGATGGTATCTACTTTATGTGCGAATATGACAAAATGTTCTCGTGTCACTTTTTATAGCGGTGTTGCCGGTTACAAGTACCTACTGCATTTATGTTTGCGTTCGCCCTTACAACACTGACACTGATCTTGCATGCAAAACTGTGGAAAAATGACACTTCTGCGTGTCTTCAACGTAGAGTTTACTTTCGACAGATGTTCCGTATCGATTTATTAATAAATCGTTTTTGTATGGGTGCAAAAGTATCGGCCATAAAAATCAAATCTGAGAGGATGCGCTACATGCCTGACCTTCAAACAAATAGATGGAATAATGTTGGGATGAAATAAAACAATCAAAAGTCATTACTGTGCTTTTCCTCCGGGTTATGATGTGCCCCGAAGACATACATCACGAGTACTAATTCAGTTGTAAACTCGTTCACCGCTGGTGAAATACTTGTTTGCTAACGTTAGTTACAAAACCATTACCTCTTAACTTTACTAGAAATTGAGTTACAACAGGTGGGAAAATCAGAGCTCGTGTAATCACATTGAGGTTTTTCTGAGTGATCACTGTTATTTACTTGACCACCAACAAGCGGAAAAACAAAATGTTGTATATAATTAACCTAATGCAAGATAAACGTCGGAACAAAATTTCCAGTTCATTTGTGAGGATATCAGATGCAATTTGAAATAATAGTACATGAGACGTTACATTGCTTGGAGCAACACTGAAACAAATGTGGTTGATGAAGTTTGGATCAGCTAGAGCTACCATTCTTAATTTATTGCTGGATTTGACGTTCACCTGTATGTCCAACGAGTATTACCTTACCAAATTAATAGCAAGTGTATGGATCTAATGTTGATACTTTTTGTGAGTCACGACAAAATCAATTACAGAACTTACTGTTTCTACAAAAAATTACAGTGGTAATGTATACCCTAAACTCCGTTGGATTTGAGTTGGTTTTCTGGAGTTTTTGAAAATTCACAACGAGAAAAGCAAATATGGAATAATAATAAAAACAGCAAAGAATTACGAAGATTAAGCAACATCCAAGTTTGATTCTTACTGTTATACTCGTATAAATTTGCAACATAGATACCCTTAGAAAAACGGTGACTTTCGACAACACATGAGTATGCAAACGCACCGTTAAGTAGAATGGGCAAAAGTTACGATTTTAGTTTGATTGAGAACCTTTGACCACACGAGTCCTGTTCGAACTTTGCCTTATGCTGTATTCAGATGCTGTAGTAACCTGATTGTTACTTGTTAGCAATTATCGCCAGTTATGATCATTCACTCGTATTCGGCACAAAGTGTAATGCTTGGTGATCAACAAGATTATCTCGTGAGTACACAGAACGATGTTAAATTTCCGTTGAAGACAAGGACGTGCACGATTGATGAGTCTAAGTAGGAATGAACCTACAGTCTAGTGCACTGTTTCAAAAGGGTTGTTACCGGTCCAACTGGAGGCTGTAACTTAGATTAGCAAATGTGTCTGGCAGATGTGCTTTTTTCTATTAGCGATTCAAATCCCGCACACCTAATTCGATGAAGACAACAGTTCCAATCTAACTGAGAGGTAATGATCGCCGGGTTACTGACTGGGTTGAACATAGCGACTTTGTTTATTCTCCTTTCGAAATGGTCAGACAAGCTGAGTACTATCCGCACAATGTTTTGGTTGAGTGTTTGTATTGGATTACTCGGTCATGCCTATGACGACGTTATTAATATTGAGGTTAACGTGGTTTTCTCAAAATCACCAGGTCCGGCGTGTGACTTCTGGTCCGGTTGAAAATGTGTACCACCAGGGAGCCATAAAAAGAATGGAAGTTTGGTGTGCAGTTTCCGTTCTAAATGTGACAAAGGTAAAGCGCATCTAAATATGAAAGCTACAATCAGATGTGGTTGGTTTTCGGAGTTAAATATGTTTAGTTCGCAGTTTGTAAAAATCAAAATACCCTACGATTTTGGAAGCAAGTTGCTTGTTGACCAACAGAAGTTAAAATGAACGAAGGGTTCAACAGTGTACGGATGTTTAACATTGTTATTTTCAGACTCCAGGAGAACAACGACTACCTAGCCTGCATCTCCTTAGCTGATCGTGATTATCGCGCTAACATACAGGTATCTCTAATAAGTCATTCGGCGTAATAATTAAATTAGAGGAGATCAAATTGTGAAAAATTTGAACTTCTACTGGATTCGAAACAGTCAGAGAAACAACATGCGCAAACGTGGCAACTGCTCCATCAGTTGAGCTATGAAGCCACGCCGAAAGCTCAGAAAGTTTACATTTAGATTTTGTTACCGAAGCATTCCCCTGTTTCTTACGCAATCCATAAAATGATCCAAAAAATCGACTTCCCCGACAGGATTTCCCGAACAATTTACACTGTAATCCACCAGAGACACCAATGAGCAATGAACCTGTGTTATTAAATAACTTGACAGATTAGTTATGTTAGAAGAGCATTTACTAACCAATTTGCTTGCATCATTTCTTGACCCCGCCTTACATGAGGAGTTGATTTACTACAGGGGACTTAATAACTCCATAGACAATTGCTCAGATCCACGGAAGCCACCAAGTTATGTACAAAATAATTATCGATAATGCTGCAGACTGAATGATTTTGATACAATTATTGTAGCTCACTACGAAGCACAAGCTGCTCTGAACAGTCTATTTGGTCTCAAAACATTGTTGTCGTGTTTGTCTTACAAACTTTTCCATAAGTTAATAGTCATTTTGAGCCCCGGCACCACTTGCCTATACTTTCTTACATTTCTAAGCCAGTATCGTACAAGATCGAAAAGAATTAAAAAGTCATATAGAGTCCGTCTTCTAACAACTTTGAATAATTAAACCAAAGCAAAGCTGTACAGTCAAAAATGTAGACAAACTACGTCATTTTGAAACTGTTGGCGCTCTTTTATTATGCATGCTCGGTATTCAGTTGTTCATTTGCATTGGCGCAAAGTTTCGTGTGAGTATTCTCTAAAGCTCTGCAACTAAATGATTACTGAAGACTAGGCTTTATTCTACATTTACTTTTGCGCATTTTGACGTGTTAAACGGTGCAGTTGTTAACGAAATTATGAATGGATTACTAAGTTGAATGGAATGTAGGGTTGTGTTGTTCAGTACTTATGATACTTTATGATATACACACAAGTTTTTCACACAGCTGACTACTTTTATTCCCGGAAAGTGGAGCGTACGGAACGGAGTACAGAAAACATGGACAACTGGTAATGTTTCATGGTGACCGCAATAATTTTATCCCCTAAACAAAACAGCGAATTCCTAATTGGTTAAAAATTCCCAAGGTAGCCATCAGAAAACAGTAGTGTAGCGAACAAGCTCGTTTTCCGTTATCCATCATCAGGCTAATTACATGACAATATATATGAAACAGAGTTGTCAGGGCGAAACGAACAAAAACAAGTAGCAAGTTTGAGTGAGGTCAGACACGTCATCGGCACACACAGAAACAACGTTTTGATACGATTACGTCACCATTATGACGCAACTGGAACGATGACGGTTTGATCGGTCGTGGTGTGAATGGTTGGCCATGGCAACTTCAACGCCTGAACAAAGCGCTTTTGTGCGCACCCACACCACGACCGATCAAACCGTCATCGTTCCAGTTGCGTCATAATGGTGACGTAATCGTATCAAAACGTTGTTTCTGTGTGTGCCGATGACGTGTCTGATCTCACTCAAACTTGCTACTTGTTTTTGTTCGTTTCGCCCTGATAACTCTGTTTCATATATATTGTCATGTAATTAGCCTGATGATGGATAACGGAAAACGAGCTTGTTCGCTACACTATTGTTTTCTGAATTCCTAAATATTGCCAACTACTTAGCAATGAGTCAGCTGTTTGCTTCATCGAAAAATATGTCGATAAAATGCATGCTATTGATTTTGTGAGCCCGATAAACGTCGAGCTTAAATCTTTCCTACTTATATCCACACAGTGGCACTAATAATCAGTCTTTATTGATATTTCTCTCGTTGTGCTCTGTAAACTCCCGGAACAGTTTTGCTTTGAAGTACGAATTTTAAATAGACCGACAAAACCCGGGATTAATTCAAACTCTAAACAGTGTAGTAGTATCGATTTTCAATAAACTGTGAGACAGACTTTGTACAGCCACTCACTGAGGAATCCAAACCAAGGTGATTACCATGTACACGTTACCTCAGGCAGCGTAAATGGGACAGACGGTTGAGATAATTAAGGGGTTGGTTGGTAGCCTGACTGCGTCGCGTTTTATTGTCCTACCTGCTTCTTTAATCTGACGAGTCTTATTAGATAATAAACTTGTTCACAGAAAGTGGATTTGAATTCAAGCAATCGAAAATATCCGGATAATTATAGAAGTACTCATGGCTTAAGAATAATCAATCACTTCGGCAAGGTTGGAATATCGTGAAACAGTTTTTCATTAATATTGTTTTTAGCTTTTGATAATGACTGCATTTGATGTAATTCACACATCATCTACATGTTTTCTAAGGTTGTTGTAGTTTGCTTACACTTCATCTCTTTCGATCTACATTTTCTTGGTGTGCGAAGAAAAATGGTCAAAAACGACAATCCATCAACTAGTTCAAGCACTTCTAAATAAGTTTGCAGTACCACCCTCACCAAGATTAACAAACAAACCGATCACTTTAAACACACCAATCAAAAGTGTCTAGAGCGTGACATTTTGAGCAAGACGAACAACTTTGCCGCATAAACACGTCTACGTTGGCCATTTTGAATGCGTGCACAATCACCGGTCAAAATCTGATAAAATTTCACTCAAACTTCTATCAGATAAAGCACTGTTTTGTGGTTTCAGAAGTCAACATAAAGCTACCAGTCATAAATCTGCATGCATAAAAACGACGACAGGCCTGAGTTGAAAATCTGCATCAAACTTCATCGGAGCATAACTGTGTGCGTTTCTCAGTTGTCAGGCAGGATCTTATATCGAAAAACTTATTTGCTGAAACAAACAGCTAACAGTTGCATTATGAATCATATGACAAGTTGTTATCTTACTGACAAGAACTCCCTGTGTGACTTGGCTTGCGACTACAAATCTAAAGATAACATTTTTGAACACTGGTTAATTCTCATTTATTTACGGGTTATAATCTGGTAACCATTTGAACTAGTAAATTAACAGCAAGTTCTATGAACGTGAGAATAAAATGTTCCTGTTACACGTAACGGCAAAGTTTCGGTCGATCGATAACGGTTCCCCACAACAACTTTATGTATGCAATAAAATATGAAAATAAGTGAAATTGATACGTCGTTCGACGTTTAGTTCTTCAGCATTTGGGACTAAGCCTTAGCAGCGACCGACAATATGGTAAGAAAACCAAATCGTATGAAAAGAATGGCACATTCACGACTCAGTTTTTTCGTTTATCTCCAATCAATGTGAGTTCACACATTGGCCTGCATGTTTAGAACCCCCACGGAAAAAACATATGGATACTTATTCTACTTCGACATACTGGACAATGTTTTTAAAATTAAACGGAGTATCCCAAGTAACGCTTTGAACGATCAAAATGTGTTTGGTGTCAACGACAACATTTGTGATTGTTAGCACATATCATACATGAGTACTCGGTAACCCCCATCATACAACCTACTAAATGGACGGCTGTAGTAGAAGCTTGAAGGTAAAAGCTAATCCGCGAGTTATTAAACAATCAGTCATCGAACACATAAATAAGAATGCTGCATCTAAAAAATAAAACACAATCAGGTGTTACATAATGAACTCAGGTTCAGTACCTTTCTTGCAAGTAAACTTGACACTTATGTTAATCCATATAGTCGATCAACTTTTAGTAAAACGACTAGCAAGAACCGCAATTAATTTGTTATTTTTAAGTTTCAGTATTCGTCAGCGATAAAATTAGATGTGTTCGTCATGTGAGCGTAACTAATGAGTGTCAACCACCAAAAAACCAATCGCTTGCTTCTACGTTGTCACAAATGTTGCGAAACCACCGCTTAAAGTGTCACAATTTTAGCTGTGATTTTAACACATCAAAACACTGAGCTTGAAATTTTACGATCTAGTTCAATTGGTGTGAGGAGACCTAAAAATGGAAAAAGGTCGTTAAACACATCTCTCATCTTTTACACCAATAATCTGAAATTTGTTATTGTATAGTACCACTAAAAAAACCGCTTTAGTTTAGTATTCTCAAGCCTCTTCATTTAGCGCTATTTCAGAAAGTAGCAGAATTGGTTAGATTTCGTAAGAGGTAACGGAAGGGTTGGATATCTGTATCCGAATGTGATGATTCTGGGTTCTGAGAATGGCGTTGCAGCTCAACTAGCAGAGCACCTTTGCTGGTTCAAAACTGGCCAAAGCTGAAAGGTTCTGCAACTGAACTACTAAATTATTAGATCAGTTAAGGAAATACACATTAGGAAAATTTTTGTAATTAGTCTATCATGGCATTGGGCCTTTAATGTAAAAAACCAGATAGCAATCCATGTAGTTTATCTTTACTGAGAAAATAATTGGATGTTTTATTTGGTTCTGTTTGAAATTTATTCTTTCAATTTATGTTGGGAAATGGCGTATATTATGAGAAATGGTAACGAGAGACAACAAGTGTTTTAGTACCATTTATCAATTGAACCTAGCTGATAATTCTGATTTGCTCTTTATGTGGTCTTGCGGTAAAATGTATAACCTTTAGTTTCGGTATAAGCCAACAGAATTGTGAACCTCATGGCGAGCTGTCTCAGTTTACTCAGGCTTTACAACAGTTTACACAACGTTGACATCTACTATTGTTTAAATGATCAAGATGGAACGTAAAGACAATTGAACCTATTAGGTCATTCAAATGAGCAAAGTAGAAGCTTCGTAGAACCAGTCCTGTGAGCTACACTCATTATTCATTGAGTGGACACCCCAGGAGAATGAACAGAGATCACTAGCTTTAGGATATACAGCAAAACATTAGGTCAAATCAGTTTCGCAGTAAAACAGCCGAAACAAAAGACTCAGGTAGATGAAGGTTGCCAGATGAAAATAGGTATTCATCCTTCGAACTTGCGTGGATTTTTTTCTCACTACCCTAAACAGGATTCCCACTGCTGTTACTGTTTCAGATGAAGCCATTCGTCAAAAAATCACAAAATTTCAGCGAAAGTATGAGGTTGCCAGAACTTGTTGATGGCGCATATCATTGTAGGTTTTGTTTTATTACTGAAGGATGAACCAATTAGAAATCACTTGATAAATGCTTGTAATGCTGAGCAAGCGGATCTTTGTAATAAGCCAGTTGTAAAAGAAGGTAACAACATTATAACATCACAGCATCAAACATATGGGGTGGTACATATGCATAGGAAAGCGATAGTGTAAAATGAAAATATCGGTCAAACCACAGTTAAACTGGGCTCGTTGTCTGGTGGTTGGCCTATCATGTTCCCTTCGTTGACTGACTGAAAATAACACTGTCGTCGGCACGGTTAGACTCGAATATTATGCATATTTGAAAACGCGTGAAACGTGTCAAAAATATGTTTAGTTGACTTCAAAAATATCAGTACTTTACAACCAATAAGAGGAAAGTGCAGACCATACAGACAATACTGTGACAGTCCCTTCCCAATGGGACATTAGTATTCTTAGCAAACCTTCAGTTTTATTTAAAAGTGAGATATGTTCGAAAGTGTAGCCGTCACCGTTGATTTCTTACCACATTCATGCTGGTTACGCACAGAGGCCGGATTGCGTCTGGACATTGAGCTGTTCCAAAACTATCGTCTAGATTAATCCATTCTGTCACAAACAGAACCAACTGTTTCCGGAAATCATTGATTTTTGGGAATGAGCAATGCATCTCCTGAATTCTAACGTCGTGAATGAGCACTGTGTTTTTTGTACCTAGTGGTGGTTTACCCAACGGTTCGACGCAGTCTGGTTGAGAACTTGGCTCTGAAACAATAATACAGGTCCACTCACTGAACGTTCATCTGAACCTCCAGCAGGATTTAATTATTTCTTAAGTTTACGAAATAAGATCTTAGCCGAACTGACAACCACGCAACTTACACAGACTGTCTACTTGTTAAATCAAAAATACGGACTGGATAGAAACAAGAATAGCGTTGGATTTTAACTCCTAGTTGATTCAGCCGTGAATTCAAAGTTTCTAATCAGTAAGTTTTTAAAGCTTTTGACGCCAACAGAATCAACTATCCCAGCTTTCGTCTACAAAGCTTATTTACCTGGACCCTTTCTAAGGTAAGGTTTGGTATTTACTAGAAAATCATCGGTGTAAGAAGACGATTTGTACTTTTACGTCTCCTGAAGTTCAACCGGTATTAAAAAGTGAAAACAGGCACATTTATTCTGGTCCCAACCGTCCTTGTGGCTTTCCCCTCAAGGATTTAACCTTAATCATCTATACAACAAATTGAAACTACGTTAACAAACATAATGCTCCAGGATTCACAGGTTTCCGTCATCCGCTTTCATTCTCCCAGTTTTTTGAACAAAAATAATTCGGGCAAGGTCTTATGTGTTATTGTGACTGCACGGTACTTCAGTTTGTGATTACATGCTCCGAAAAGATGACCGAATTAGATGAAAACAACTTTTCCATAGACAGATGTAAAGCGGGCAAAGCTTGAACTATTAGAAAGTTAAATCGATCCTGTCAATTTCGCATAATCCCTCCAGTAACGCTTAAGCGACAGGTTTTTTAACGCTGTTTCAGACGATTGAGTTATTAGAACTACCAATCCAACCCAATAAGATGTCAGAAAAGACAACTTAAATTATTGTAAAGTGCTAGTGAAAAAATTAATACTGAAAATGCGCCCGGAAAACAAGATTTCAAAATGGAGTAACCAGAAACGACTAAGCAATACGACCACAAGTCAACGGAAATTTGGCGTGTCAGAACAGCCAAACGCAAATAAAAACGGCAGCCAGTATACCAGTATCAGACAAGAACTTTCTGGTATGTACACAGAGCTATAATAAAGAAAACAGATTTTCACCCTCCGTGTTTGCTAGATCTATCTTAATTGTGCACTGGACGCAGCAAAAAGCAAAAGCGAAATAATACTTATGATAGACATTCTACAAACAAATTAATTATGTTACAATCACTTCAACATTCGTTAGTACACCAGACACAGAACGTTAAACGCGTCGAACAGAATTCAACAAATCCGACAATGGAGCTATTAGGCAAATACAGCGAGAATTGTGGAAGTTTCGTTGCCTAAATAGCGTGGATGTGTAAATTGCTTCCTAATTTCCAGATAGCATGCTGCCTGCTGAAGGAAAAATACTTCCAAATAAGAAAGGAAAATAGTAGGAACTGAACCTGAAATTGGTGTTACTCTCTCCATTTAGAAATTACTGAACATTTTCGCCGACTTACACATTCAGTTTTCACTGAAAAAGAATACCAGCCTTCGTGTAAAGGCAAATCATCTCTAGAATGTGAGCAACATTATAAAACATTTATAACTAACCAAGGTTTACGGTGATGGTCTCGTGTCAGTGGAACCAACGACGGCGGTTTAATATATGGTGATAGTGTTCTTAGTAAAAGGTTGTTTAGAAAATGATCTTCCTGTTACACTGAACATTCACCTTTCACTCGCCGACTGATAGCATTTTCAAGAATTTGATAAATGCTTCTTCGCTTTATCCTTTAGCTAGTGTTTTACATAATTTCAACATTACTGAAAAAATTGTTCACTCTCCTGCTTACTTCCATCCGATTTCCATCTTAATGCTGGTTTCAGGACGTTTATAAGGTGGAGTTTGCATTTTTACAAGCTGTTATTAAGTACACAGCTAGGGTGAATCGGTAATCACCACAGTAATAAAAACAGGTCCACCATCTGCATTAGTTAATCTGAATTAATCAATACCGCAAATAATTGTTTGTTGAATTTAAGTCTAATTAAACCGTTTAGTTTGACACCATCTCAAGCTTACTTTTATATTCAAATTAACTTTAATTGGGCAGACCGCATAATTTTAATCATATCTGCGCGTTGTATTAAGCATGAAAGCGTCGTTAACCTTACCTAACTTTAGGGGCATACTATACAGTCCGTGATGGCTGAAGTATTTTCATATTTGGACTTTGTTCTACTCACCGGCTTATAGACGGCTGATCATTGAATTGGGTTTCTTCTGCATTTTTGTTCGTCACATTTCCAGTACTCGTCAGATTTTTCACTTGTTAAAAGCTAAGGTGAGCGAGTTTATGTTGCGTAAACCCTAGCGACATGGTTACAAAGGACCGACCAAACATTTGCTCCCACTATTTATACTATCAGATTTAAACACATCTTTCACACTGTATCTATCAATTTACATGTAACTGCAAAGAAAGTTACATAGGCAGAATCGAGAGGTGTTTGATTTCCAGAATGAAGGAACATTTGCCTAAATGGGTGCAGAACTCAGTATTACCGAAGAACGGCAATGTTGTTGAAACACGCAAACAACCAATGTCCGCAATCGCAAGACACATCCTAACCAGTGGTCACGTCATCGATCCGGCTTGTGCATTCAGGATCCTATTACATCATCCCAGTTCAAGATTCTTGCAGTTTGCTGAAGCTGTCGCAATCAATCGACTGAGGCCGGCCATGTGTGTTCAGAAACAATTGTTCGTGAACTTGACCCTGCCCTGGACTTCGTAACCTTTTCTAATCCATCAATCAACTATCCATCCTACCCACCCCTAACTGTTCGATATAAAACACCGTTTCATGTTATTGTAAATTTGGTACTGATGAGTCATTACGAAATGCTTGCATCTACCAGTTTTCGTGTTCTACCTGTTTTGTTCAAACATATCTTTCTGTTATATATTCAATCAAACCAATCGAGAAGGGATAAGGTGTAGATCTATGTAAACATGTGCTGATATCCACAGTCACATTTGTCATCGACTGGATCAATAAGCAGAAGTAGACTATCAAGGGTTTAAAGTGTTGATTGAACCGTTCATGTGTACGCTACAATTTGGCTAGTTAAATTGAATTATTTGGTTGTCTACAGTCTCCTCTTATTAAAAAGCCTGGGACAGGTAGCTCTTGCGACCTACTGCGTGAGAATTACAAATGTATACGTGTCTTTTTGTTGAGTTCTGCTCAATTATTAAACCTTAATTAGAATAAATTGTAGTGTGTTTATGTTCGAACTTCGTTTGTACGCAGTCTTTTATCCAACTTCAAAATGCAAACTAAAGCTCAATTATAATTAGGTGAATATATTGTGTAGAACGCCATAAAAATTCAGAACATCACGATTTTTTAAGATAAAACAGTCATAATTCATCACTCAATCCAAAAGAACTGCCAAAACGTTCGCCTAGTTGATTGTCAACAAACTGTGGGACCAAGCAATGTAGTTTATGATAAATTTGGCATCATTCTGATAGCCACAAATTAAAAGTCAATCTTAATGTACATCGAAGGTCACGTGGCAACACCTAATAAACGGTGTTAAAGGGAAAATCACAGCATCTCGCAGGTTGTGTAACTTCGTCAATGACACAAACGGATTTGTTGGTAAATGGTGAAGTGAAGTATCCGGAGTCAATGAATGCTGAACAGTATTGGCATCTGTAAAGGGCGCTGATTTGTTCGGAGCCATTCTTCCTGTTGCTGAATATATTGTCCTAATCCAGACATTTTGCGGTTTGTCAGGCCACGCTTATCAGGCAACATCTAATTTGATATGCGTAGCAAACGAGGAACGCCGATATCCATTGTTGTGACCTGTGACAAATCTTCATCGGTTATTCTATTCATTTACTTCTAGCGTGTATCTTGAGGTGTGTGTTCAGGTTGCATTATTTACGAGGTAAAGCTGCTACTCCAACATTTTACAACGCAACTTTTCTGATGTCTTAGTAAAGTCACCAACTATTCATGAATTATCAAGTGTGCATCAGGACACTGACCGAGGCAGGCTGAGGCAACAATTAAGGTGTTCAGTGAAGGCATACCATTCAAGTTGGGAACCCAGAGATGTTGTATTTACTTAACGTTTTCAACCGACCGGAACGTTTTGACGGGCAGCAGCTACCAACATCATCTACTACCAGACATTACTTTACCTATCAACCGTTGGTAACCAGGTGGCAACAATTTTGCATATGTCAGACAAATCTACATCAAATCCTTCTTCCTGTTTTGGAAACAGTCGTCAATCAGCTTGACACATTGCCCCTTTTCATGCAGGAAGACCGGAAGGCCCAGGCGATTGTTGTGCCTTAGAAAATATGTAGTTTCATTGGTCCCTAATGGTTATGGTTGTTTAATGAACGGGTCCATAAAAACCCATTAAGCTGTATACGTTAGGAAAAACCTTCTCAGATATTGAGCTTTGAAAACTACTGTGTAGCGAACAAGTTCGTTTTTGGTGATTCATCCTCAAGCTAAATAGGTCACATTTATATCACAACTTCCGCAGAGGAACCATTAAGGGGGTATTCGAAGAACGGACGGTTAATGAGGTCAGTCAAGTAAATGTCACGCTGCAATCAAATACCCACTTTAACGGTGATCTTGATAGGCCAACATGGTTTGGAGTTGACCAAGGCAGATCCAAAGCTCGAACAAAACGTTTCCGGGCGCACAGGGCTGATTTGTACAGGCGAATTCCAATAGCTTCAGCTATGGACAGAATCCTACGCCTCACTGCCCACGACTGAGTAGCTTTAACTCAGTAGATTGGGCGAAATGCGTCCGTCATATTGACAGAGTGATTCGAATCTACCGGGTGCGATAGTATGGCACTGTCGACAGATTTAGTTATTCCGCTGTTGAGCCAACCTGTGTGGTGTTCACGGGCCCGTCTGGTTGTGCGGCTGACATAACTGGTTTCACGGGAACAAGTGAACGAGCATACACAAAACGAGGCTGCAGAAACAGGCACAAAACCGGAGTGGACGTAAAGTGGACGTGTAATTTGGCGGTGTAAAATGTTGTATTAATCGCCCTTGTGATAGTTTCACCTAGCGTATCGCCCTTGAAGGTTAATCCGATATGTACGTTTGTCTTTTTCGCTAAATGCCCCTAAGTCCCTTCACCCCGTTGTTGCATAGCTTTGTTTGTGAACTTTTCCGGGTAGCCATTTTGTATGAATATTGCACCTATGAATGTTAGTTCTTCAGCAGTAGTATCACCCGTGAAAATTTTTACGGCCCTGTCCCCCCCAACGGTTAGTCAGATTTCTTTTAAAAATGAATGGTACAAAACCGTTGAAGTGTACTGACCATTCCACATACCCTTTCTGTGTATCGCGCGCTGAATTGAGCCATCGGTGCGACGAAGTAAACGTATACGCAAAAAGCCTGATTGGTTATTCATTTTGGTCTCCAACGAAAATTACCAATTTTGGTATGCAGAGGTGAATCTGGATCAAATGTCGGTCGTGTTTACGTTGTTACTAAGTGCGCAAAATATGTCGTCAACGCACCCCATAAAAATCACATTGGACTACCGCTGAATTCAGCCGTTCGTTTTTTACTTTCAACTTAAAAATATCTGCAAACAACGGTCCCAACGGCTATCCCATTGCAACTGCGTCCTTTTGTCGATGAGTTCGTTCGTTCAACTTAGATTGCACGTTTTAAATGCACAGATGAAGTAACTGCTTGAGTTCGGCCGAGTATCAATCAATCCATCTATCTATCATTGAATATCCATGTCACTTTCCTCGACAGAATCACATAGATAGTCTATGGTCTCCTTTAGTGGGACATTGGTAAATAGGGATGCAATGTCAAGAGAAAACATCGACTGCTCACTCAGCTTGATAGTTATGATTGCGTCCGCCAGATCAAAGGAGTCGCGTAAGCTGTGCGTCGAGGGTTTTCGCCTGACGTGATCTATTATCTGTGATGGCCACTTGGCTAGTGAGTGGCATAAAGAGGTAGACGTGTCCAAAATTGGTCTGAGTGGTATCCCAACTTTGTGAGTTTTGGGTAACCCATACAGCCGGGGAATCCTGGTTCCGGTGAGGCGAAGTCTTTCAAATGTAGCCGAATCAATAATTGAACCTTAGGGATTTTGACATTACTTTTAGATGTGAAGGGTCCTATATTTTTCATAATCTATTTTCTGAAACCTGGCCCGGCGTACATTTTGTTATTATAAACTGCTTTATTAAGCAGTACGACACCGACACCTTTATCAGGCTTCAAAATCAAAATGTCTTCATTTCTTCTCAAATTTTTCACGGCTACGAGATGTTCCCACGTGATAATTTGTTTTGAAGTCGGACTAAAGCGTACCTATTGATAGAAAGAATTCCTTAGCGTAGATTCCAGTCGCTCCGCATCTAGCATCGAGGTGGGATCAAGATCATACAACTGTGAGCACAAATTCTCAAATTGCACCTCTAAATCCAGTCGCCTAGTTTTACGCTGCGGCCAACGGAACTTAAGGCCTAGCGAGACCCACTGTTCAGGTAAGTAGTTGATGCAGTGTGACATTGAACTGACTAACCTCATTAACCGTCTTTTCGAATATCCCCTTAACGATTCCCCTGTGAAAGTTGTGATATAAATGTGACCTATTTAGCTTGATGATGAATCACCAAAAACGAGCTTGTTCGCTACACAGTATTTTTCATGACCACGTTGGGAATTTGCGCACGATATTGAGGTATGTATTCCCATGTTGCTTTATGCAAACGACCCCATTTTAACTGTTGTCATTTTATCTCACAATCGTATTTGGTGAGTTCATATGACAGATAAAAATGGCTAGCCGAGTTGTTGGAAACAGTTGGGGAAAATAGGGTGACTCATAAACTTGCAGTTGCTTTTAAGCTTGTCAAATCTTTAAAACAACTGGACGTGACAGGAAAGCATTTATTCCTGATTTGTATCACATCTATATTTATAAATATTCAACTGGCTGAGAAGATCGAGGTTCTGAGTCAGTATATTGGGAGCAATGATGTTAATTCGAGGATACTAATAGATGACCTTGAACAGCTATTGTATCGTTTTATGCATAATCATCAGTTTAGATTTCCTGGCAAATAATTTCACCAAAAGTGGTGCATAGCAACGGAGTCACCGACAGACTCTTTATTAGCTAGTATTCTTATGGCGAAGTTTGAAAATAGTTCGTCAGCTTACCGCCCAAAGTTATTCGCCTTCGATAAACGTTATGCTGGCGGTATTATTTATGCGACAGACGAACGGAGACACGGTTCCATCCAACTCTGTTCACAAAAAAATCCGCTTTACCCTGGGGCCAGAGTAATTCATGGGCGTAGCTTCTTATACGTGTTCATCTTACGTCATAAGAGTAGTACGATACAACGTAAAGTATATCGTGAAGCAACTTGGTCAGGGTGGTCTACCAAATTTAATCGCTGTTTACCAATACGAACAAAGATGTCCGTGGTCCTGTATTCGCTAGACGGAGCTGTTAAAATATGCTTTGGTGATTTTATAGGAGATAAAAACCGGTTTTTATCTAACACACCTCATGAAAATAGCTGTCCAGGGCAGTTTATTTTCAAACAGAGGTTAATGAACATGAAGGTAGGCATACCAAAAACTACAAACAAAAAATCTATCTATCATTGGTTACTGTTGAAAAGGCAATAGGTCTACCCAAAGCACAATCACGAGACTTAGCGTATATATCAACAAAATCTAATTTTTCTGCCAAGTTACGTGGTCGATTTACTCACACACCAGTTTTGAGACCGAAGCCAAAAGAGATATATCCCCTGCACATGCTATCTTATTTTGTGATTACTGTTTCGAGTATTTCCGTGGAACAAGCTACACTGACCGCACAACACAGCGCATCCAGGGGCATCATTCAAATGGGCTAGTTTGAACACCAATAAAAGCTTGATCATCTGCGGCTGCTGTGCCCTCGATCGTATCAAACCATCCGATCAACCCGGCTGATTCGTTTAAGCTGATCTATTAGTCCGTGGGGTCAAAGGTCGCCTACTGGCAGTCACTGAAGCAACTCAAGTCAGTTTATAATCACCCCCCAGTATGCTCACAAAAGCGTCCAGTCAAAGCACTCAACCACCCATAGTCTTGCATCCGTGCAAGGGTTTTGTGTAGATGTGCTAATTTTTCACAAACGTTAGCAACCCTCATGAGTGATGTTATATATCTAGACCTAGTAAATCGGACTTAGTCCATATTATTGCTTACTCTCATGTGCTCCAATGATATACTATTTACCACCCCCGATGAGTCCACATTAAATTACTGCATTTCGCCTGATGATGAAGCACTGAAAACAAGTTTGTTTGCTGCACGTTACTTCTATGAGGTTTGCTATCGGCCAGTTAACTTCACTTTCAGTTTGCGCTTGTACCGGCCAACTTAATTATTCACTACCGGAATTAGTATAACTGTTCTACAATGAGTTGTTGATGCAGAAGCTATGGCAATGTCACCAATGTGCACTGAACAAAGGCCTCGAATGCGAATTCTAACCTTGTTGTATTACGGTAATAAACTTAAATAGGTGTAGTGGATTTCATTCTTAAGTTTGCCATTTTAATTTACTGTTTGACGGTGAGAATGAAATGAACGTAAACAACAAAAATCGGGTGTAATTTTGAGGGGAAATGGTTAACAATAATAAACGGAATTTTAATTAAAACTAAAGAAACCGCTAATCATAAGATGCTTATTTTTGGATAGAAGTAAAAGAATGTTTTAAATAGTTCAAAGCTAACTTAGGGAACCTGATATAAATCTGAATCACGATACATAGTCATAAACACCAGCTTGCGCACTCTAGTAAAGGGTTGAATTATTTCTGGAAGTTAAAAATAGCGATTTGTTTATCAGTTGCTTTTCAACCGAGAAGTGACAGCGAACCTCGCGTTCCATCCGCAGAATCCTCTCTGGAGTGCACCTGTCTTTTCGGTTGAATAAAATCTTAGAACTAGACAATCAGAGTCTAGTTTTCTTTTAAAAAACAGATGACAGTCAATGCAACGAAGAGGTGTACTCATGCGTGAAGCTTGTACACATCTCAAGGCAACACTCACTGGCAGTCACGACACCGTTCGCTGTGAGTGATCAGATGACAGACAGGTAATATGCTTGTGAAGATTCAGTGTTTTTAGGGATGAAATAGTTCCAAGGATCTATGCGACCAAATAATTTGGGTAGAATTGTAGACAACATAGTGGTAAAATTATTTGTTTATGGGGATTTGGGGTGAAGGTTCACCGAGTTTGCGTAACCGGTGAGTACCAAAAACCAGGAAATCAATTTCGTAACTCCGCTGAATTTCACACAACAGATGCTCACTAATTGTGTATTAAAATACCGTCAGAATCCAGTCTTGTTCATCTCCTAGGGTGATTTTTACAAATGGTCCAATTTACTGGATGGGACACAGCAAAACGTTAATTATAATGTGCATCGGTAAACAATATGCGCGAGATACCAACACAACTCAACGGCTATTTTTAAAACTAAACGTATAGGGGATTCTTGATTCACAAGAAACGTTGGAAACATTGAAGGAAACCAGTTCGTTTGGCAACAGTGGCCTTCAAAATTAGGTAAGAAGACTGTTTTATTTTGAATTGATCAAAATTAGCCATAGGCACCTTCACAACATTTCGGTTGTTTTAGCTATAGTCACTCAATTTAGAGGGTGTTGAAGTTTGCTGCCTCGGTACATTTTAACAGAATAAAAAGACCAAAATCGTGTTTAGTTCTTGATGGTGAGGTTCTCCACACTGGAATCGCAAATAAACATATAGACAATTTAGGCAAACTAATTTAATGATAAAGGAAGACAAGCTTGTTCGCTACGTGTGCTTCCTCATAAATATGAAACAGGTAGAAAGTCATAATGGAAACCACTGAGTTACCAATCACGAATGAGTGAGTCGGAATAATTTATTTTTGAGCGCAATCGATGACTGCCGTCTGTTGGCCGAAGATTCTGCAAACCGGAGAATGCAAAAACACACCCCAAAACACGAAAAAATCTCAGTGAGATTTCACTAAATGTTTAATTTTCAAACGGATGAAGTAAAATGCTGATCATCGGCTTCGGACATCCTTAAAGCACTATATCTACGCTGAGCTGTTACCTAACCGTTCGTCCGCAGTTCGTACTACAATTGTGTGAATATTTTACAAACAACGGCAGATAGAGACTGAACATTCGTATTCAGGAAGACAAGCAGTGCTTTTGGGTGTCGAAGTATCCACAATAATGCGGTGTATTAAGCTACTGAATTCTCAGTTGAAGCGTTTCTTAATGGCTGTTGCCCAACATTCGTTTAGAAGCAGAAGTGCCAAGTAAACTATGTTTTGGATGGAATTTGAACTAGAAATTTTAAAACGATTCAAGCGAGGTATGTTCAGTTAGAGGCTGACCTAAAAAGCTGACAGGCCGGGTATTTTTATTGTGACAATGCTATTTATCTGTCACGCATAAATTTCGCACTCCGTGAAATAACCTTTTTAGCAACCTTCCCTGCCGATCTCCAGCTTTACTGTCATGTTTCGGTATACTTGCAGAATATGGGCGTTTATAATTTTCCATCATGTGCGACTATAATTTTCAGAAACAGAAAATATACGTTCCTCTCTTAATTTCCGAATGACCAACAATATGGGTATAATGGATTCAAATGAAAAGTTACCCATTACCGTCACTTACGTTTTACAAGTCTGACGTATTGTCCACAGGTTTTTTACGTGTCGCAGAGGTTTGGCGTACCTTAATCATAAAAAAATTCGACAGTTTGACCGAGTAGGCCATCCACCACAAACGCATTCACTTGAAAAACGAACAGTTGAAGACTGATTCACATGCCACGTAAGTACACGTGTAACAGTGGTTTGTCTCTATTGATGGGATGGGAAAATAAACAACCTTGTTTGTCACACGATTACAAATAATATGGCTTGCCTCGTAAAGTAAAATGTTCGTTAACTGAATTCACCAATTTGTTACAAATGTCCAAATCGTTGATACAACCGAGAATTTCTTAGAACAGTCCCTCATTTATTTCCTTGTAAATTAAACCAAACCAAATAACCAACAGACCGGTTTGTACTGGGGTATGCTGTGCGCTGGTATATTACACCGGAGTGAAGCGTCACACACTAGGTAATTGATAAGTGTGTTGAGTGCTTGTGCTTGTGTGCTAATTCAAGTCAAAATAGCCTACAGGGTTTACACCACATCTTTCAACGTTTGTATACAGGGCCTGTTCACAAACAATTCTTAAGTTCTATCTGGTTTCACTTCGAAAAAATGTCATTGTGTATCACTTAGATTTACTGATACTTAAGTATTTCATCTGAAGTTATTCACGAAATTAAGCCTTGTTCCCTCGTTCGGGTTAAAAACCAATAAATGTTGACATACTTTGATCTCCCGCAAAATTTTGAAAATGCATGGAAGCCGACAAATTTGGATTTGTTTGTAGTTTCGATGGAATTGTTTTTATTCTATTCAGAATTCGATAAAAGCCCTCGCAGTCAATTAGACAAGTGTACAAATTTGTTGTGTGATCCAACGTCTTTGATATGTGGTGATGTCAACTTTACGTTGAACCATAAATCTTTCAAGTAGATCAACAACACGGTAGTTGAGGGAAGATTAAACTCCCCGTGTCTGTTGGCTTACTGTTACAAGCTTTACATTAAAACAGAAGTGTAATGCAACTTTGATCCTATTTTTCTGGTGTTCTGCTTCAAACAATTATACAAGGATCTCGGGGGTAGTGGCCTTAGTACCACAAAGTCGTTATACATTTTTCGGTAGTTGGCCAAAACCATCCACACTTTGATATTTCCTGACATGAAGCCTGAACTTGAAATATAATAGACAGAGAACGGAAAGGATACGTGCCATCTTTACTTAATGACAATGTTTTTGACTGAGCTTTATACAGATCAGTAATATAAGCAGTACTTACAGTTAGCCAGAAGACAGTCGAAAATCCATTTTTTGTGTTAATCAATCAGATTTATAAGCAAGATACATACATTTATACATACATACATACATACATACATACATACATACATACATACATACATACATACATACATACATTTATAAGCAAGATACATTAACTTGTTAAGTGACTTTTAACAAACTAAAAGAAACAACATCCGGCGACCGGGAATATCTTATGGAATTTAGAGCTGCGAGCTTCATGATGAAGAATGTGATCAAGTAGGGTTTTACTAAATGTTGCAGTCCATTAGCAAACGTCAAAATTAGATGCTTCCGTATATACTGAAAGATTACTGATCTTCGTATGCATCGAACAGCGACGAAATGCGTCTTTTCAAACTACGCAAGAAATACATGTCTGCATATCAACTTCACCAATCTTGAAAAGACACGCTCTTTATATTAAACCGTTTGGATATTGCCAGTTGTTTCAGAAGCATGGTAATAGGACCTGTCCTCTAATAAACATGCCAGTTCAGTGTATCGTTGGAATGATGATATTCTTTTCCCAGCCGGTTTTGCTATAAAATGACAAACATTATTTCAAAATGGAACGCCACACACACTCGATGGCAGCCCTTGCATTCAAATAAGCCCTTCGGCTGGCCCACTTCGAAAAAAGTATTAGACTCGAGTTTCACTCTTATTAGAGCCCAACAGTAGTACTTATCCTGATCTGGATCGGAGTTTGTACTCTGACCCTCGTACCTGTGAGACTAGCGTGTTAACCACAACAGCAGCAACATCGCAACAGTCATGACCAAATAACCAAGTCCAAACGCTCAAACACAACCTTGCATGAATAGTGTTCAGCTTGCCTGACCATCTCGAAAGGAGAGTGAACAGAATCACTCTGTTCTATCCAATCGATAACCCCGTGATCAGGACTTCTGAGTTAATTAATAAACGAAAAGAAAGTTGACATCAGATTCTATGACGAACAGCGGTACTGTCTTGGAATAACTGGCGAATTGTGAATAAAGTGAATCAAAAATATTTGTGTACGTTTGGTGATAAAATGATAGCGCTTGTCTACTTGTTCCGCTGTATAACCTAATAAGCAATTCAAGTAAAATTTCTTCGAAAGGCAACTATTTCGATTAATGCAGTCATGACAAAAAAATCACAGACGCGAAAACCCCAACTGAACAGTGAAACGACACAATGGAATTTTACATAATTGGATTAAAAGAAACATGTACGAAGACCAGGGAACTCCAGTGTAAACAAGTGTGCAATGCATTGGCCGTAGTTCATGTGTGTGAGAAACATGTTGATACTGAAAAACGTGTGTTTTGCAGGGCTGAAAGCCCTGAATAAAAACGACTGTATTATTTTAAGAAAGACTTTTTAAACTGATGATGAATTACTTTTGATAAGCTACCTAAATGGCATAATCAAGTGCAGAATTAGAGGAAAGTCATAGTGAAGAGTAATGAAAGGTGAGTTTACACGATCTTCATGATTATGATATAAGAAATAATCTGCAGCTTATCAAATTAGCAGACTATGAAACTTTTAACCAAACGTTTGTTCCTACCGAATTTACTAGGTACAAAAACAGTTATATGTCTCTTAACAGCTGAGACACGAATGCTCTCTATCAAATATCACTTACTCCTTATCATCGTACTTTACACTTATCCGTACTCTTGGGAGTTCATTTCCGTCTGCATACGGGTGACTAATAGCAAGCTGCAAGCCAAGATGACGACGCATTTGCCTGAGTGGCTATGCAGTTGCTCGGCCAAATATATGGGAATTGTGTAGATGGGGTAAATGTTAATCAGTGTAAGACACAAATTCTTCACCAGACAAAATTGATTGAAGTAAACTGAGGCGTTAATAGCCCTTCAGCGTTTAATGTCGTTTTCAGGCACGTGAATAAATGTTTCATGGATGTTTTCTGAGAGGCTTGCCGTCATCCAGTTAGGAAAACCATCCAGAAGGGAGTATTTATTAAATTAGGGCTACCGTAGTAAAACCTAAGGGCTTTTCCATAGCGTACTAAGAAAAATAGCTGGCAAACGTCTAGTTCAAAAAACCAGTTTACCTAGATTTCAGAATGGGGTCTTCCTATAGACAACACACCATTTATTACCCAAAACTTCATATGGATATGTGGTAGTTGTCTAGCATGATTTAATGTGTGATGTTGCATATCAACTACTGTCGTGCGTCTCACTCTCGAACAAATACATGAAACGCCATTGACAGTATACAGCTTAACAGCGCTTAAATTGAACCACTGGTATTTGGCAATTCTAAAATAAAACAAGTCATATCAGATAAAATTGCCAGCTTGCGTTCAATTATTCAACGATTTTAGATTTTCCTCCTATTTTAAAAACAAAATTATCTCCACTGCACACCAGAAGATATTTACTGTACAATGGAATTTTCAAACTCAGTGGCTGACAGCGTTGTGTTTGTTGGTGTTACAGAAACCTGATGTTATTACACGAAGCTACTCTGGTTGTCCAGTTTTTGTTTAAGTTTAATATGACCATTTTCTTCCGTAGCACTTGCTAACCGTGTTGTGACTGAAGGCTCCGCTTTGACGTTTGACCCTGATAACTGTGGGATGTTAACAATTTCCGGAAAAAATGCAGTAACAGGTTTTTCTCCAGTGTCGTTCTTTAACAAACTTTCACTGAAATTAAGTTCGTCAACAGGGGCGTAATCTTTGGGGTTCGCGCCGGGTTCTCTGTTAGTCACACGTGTAACTGTTATGCGAGAAGCATGTGGTGAGGGTACTGGTGAAACAGCAGTTTTTTCTATTGAAAACGACGTGAGTGGTGCATAGTCAGCATTGGCTTGCAGGTCCATGGTGGTATTCATGGGATAAGTATCGAACTGAAATCTGTCGGTTAGTGTGGTGTATCTAGAAGACGATGGATTCGTATTCGCAACTTCGTGACAAATTGCACATTCGTTAGAAAATCGGCTTTGATCCAGAGGAATACTTTCCTGATCATAAATATATGAACACTGTAGTCTGTGAGGTGTCGCACGGACAAACAATCGCCCATCTGTTGGACGAGTAAAACTTTCATTCCCACAACTATCCAATGATTCATCAATCTTGTGTTTTGTGTATGTGTCTTCCATAAAAACTTCATTAACAATGCGGTTGGGGTATTCATCCGCGTGGTGTGTTGTCTGACTGACAGATGACGGATGTAGAAGTACTTTAAACATCTGAGTACAACCTGCAAAACAAGTTGAACATTTTTGTCAGTATATGGTAATTCGTGTCACGCAACTGTCAAGGTTAAAGAAAACTATCTAGTATACGTTCGTTGGTTAATTTTGTTCTGGACATAAAGCGACAGATGAAAAACAAGCATTTCTAAATAAAACACTGATGATTGATCACGTCAGGGTTGACTTGTATTAAATGCTATTGGTATATAAATGCACGCATAAATGTACGCATCAACTAGTGAAAATGACGAATCTTGTAAGGCTTTCTCTCCTTCTCAACGGAAGTAAAACAGGTCCTCCTGCCTCGAAATAATTCATATCACTGAAGTTTCAGTCCATCCTAACTCCACTCTTGATGTTACCCTGTACACTACTCATCATTAGACCGAAACTTCCCACTCATTTTCATTACAATTTGAACACCTCAATGAGAGTGCAATCAAGTCGCAGCAGCAATGTTATTCTTTAAAAGCGCCGCATGCGCAACAGCACCTTGACGAAATAAACGTCACCAACAAGAATGAACCACTAAAATTGGGCAATCTTTTGCTCCACCACAGTCATTCATGCACGCATGCGCTGAACGGCTGATCTCACAAGTTACGCAGTATACAGGGAATAATATTAGAATGAATGAAACTAACAGACAGTTGACAAAGGATGTTGATTGTCAGCTCGTAAGTGAAACTGCAGCATTTGATATTTCATCTACGTAAACAGTCAACAATTATATCACTCACGTTTTAGCGCGTTAAAACTTTTAAACGGTGGTAACCAGCACGATCATCTAGTTAATACTTGTGTGCTGTCTCTGATTAACGGAATGCTTCACGTTGTCATTTCGGTATATAAAAAGCAACTTTCACTTTGTAGCCAGTCTATGCACACAAAAGCTGATATAGCATTTGTGACAAGAGTTTTTGAGTGACTGTGTCAGAAATAGTCTTCAGGAAAGCACGATTTCAACAGAAAGTAAAGGCGCTGGTTGATTTTTAGCATTAAACTTCTTGATACTAAGAGAAAGAGCGCCAGCTCATCTCCAGCCTTCTGCGTACTACCATCCAAACTGTTATCGTTGTTAGCATTGTTTTGCAGCAGATTAAGTGTAATAATTTTTATGAACATTTCCATCTTTGCCATAACTTCCAAGAAAAAACGCAGTCGTCTACCCAGAAGCTCACAAGTTAAGGTTTCAAATCAACGGATGGAGACAATAGTTTGGTAGAGATATTTTTGATGTATTACGGTCATCCCTGTGGTAGTCACCCCACCTGTTTGCGCTGCTTAGCCGAAGAGGGGTTTGGTGCTATTATTGAAATCCGAAAACTTAACTTACATTTTTAAAAGCAACTTTCGTGTGATAAATAAAGGTGTTACATCATGTGTCATAATAACATCGTCTGTGACAATGCAACTGAAATAATTGATGTGACTTGCTCACACCCTATTGAAATACTTATATATGAACGTATATGAAGTCCAACTTAGGATTCTAATTTGGCTTGGCTATGACCAAAATGTATTTCCAATGATGTTGTAAAATCTCACAAATCACCTTCTTAGTCTGGAACGGTTTCTCAGAATCGGCCACAGTTACCTCCGGGATCAGTGAGAGGACATAAAGAGACGGGAGTAGAAAGTTTGATGGGGCAGGACAACCGTGGGAAACTCAAGCTTTTTTTCTGTCTGCCTGTAACTTACTGCTGTTAACCCGATATGCCTATATTAACCTCGGCCACCACAATGACATGTTTGTGACATTATTAAATTCTGCTTCCGACTGTTAAACGTTTATTGGATACAGGTCATTTGTCTAGCAAACTTACATCGTTCGCAGTGTTTTTACCTAGACGAAACACAGAAGCCGTGCAGACCAAGCAGTATCGACTACTCCTCCATGTGGAAGAAGTACTGACGCAATCGTCATCACCGCTATAGAACTGACCCTGATTTCATTACCGTGCGCCCTTTTTAATTGTTCTTTTTGTTGCCATGCTCAATCAATGGTTTTGTTCATTTCATTGAAGAGAATGACTGGGATATTAACACCTCACAACATTTATCTCTTTTTCCTAGCGGTGAATTCGCTCAGGGAGTCTTCGTATTCTAGATTACTTATATGTCTACTTAAGTGTTGTCGTTTTGTGTTTAACGTTCATATCATGCATGTTGAATAAAACAAAAAACGACAGAGCTAGGAAAGCTGTAGAGGTGGTGATGTTGAGCCAAGTAAGCTAACAAAAGCGATAATCTAAAGAAGTCGTGGAATCATAGGTATTCACGTTGTCTTGTAACTTTTAAGTTACTAGTTCGAATATTTCGTGGATGATCTTGAGCAAGCATAAAACCGGCTGCGAGATGTCCAAACCCTTCTAGTTTCAAGTTTTACTGAGTTACTCCGTTAATCGTAGTACACATAGAACAAAATCCTTCAAAACACAATTGGTTTCTCCAAAACGAGGGCCAAAGGCATTACTGATATTTTTGAAAATTTTCATTTTAGCGCAGTTTCTCTGGATGAAAAGGCTGTGAACATCTCTTGCTGGACTACTACGAGGGTAATTAATTTCAACAAAACAACTTTCGTTAACGTGTTACATGGGCTTCTGGCCATTCACAGAGAAGATTCATTTATTTTGTTTTAGTGGCAATATTTCTAATTCCGATTTCCACAACTAAACAAACACACGTTTTACAGCTTAGGGTTCCCGGTTCAAAGAAAGTAACTTCATGTGGGTAGTTTAGTGTGAATGGTAACAAAGTTTCGAAGGTATGTTCAAAAACAAATGAATACTACTTCTTCTTTGAGCCAAATCTCTGAAAAGTAACAAATTGTATTTTTAATTTCACTGGAATTTCGCTCATCAATTCAGAAAACGGCCGTTTCTCGGTTAATGCAAAAAATGTCCGAAACTATAGTGTGTTTTTGAAGATATTAGGCATGAAAACTAAAAATGATTAACTGAAACGCTGGTAAAGACTGTCGAGTGGTTTTTAATGGTACTATCAATTTATAGGGTTTTATTGAACTATCTCACAAAATATAGCATGTATGTGCTACCTGTCTGGGATACCAATGATTTCAAATTATTATAGTTTCTAGACTCCGCTGTTAAAAATTGAAAACTGTCTGTCTGCATGTGAATATCCCACTTATTGACAGTTTTAGAAATGAGCCGTCAAATTTTTTAAGTTGATAGATGAGTCTGTTCTAATAAGAAGCCCAGAATCTAGTCTTTACGTCAAGACGTTTGAGGAAACATTCCTCCGTAAGAAAAACATCCTGCTTCCGTGTACAAAGTGGTAATGCCAGATACAGATTTAACTGCGCTGCGTGAAGCTGATAGCAATCTATTCTGTGAGGTTCACGTTTTGTCAAAGTTATCGGTTGTTGCTGTATTCCGCGAGCCTTGATTTTACAGTAACTATGAGTGCTTCGCAACAAGGTTTTCTGTATGAATTTCAAACTAGGTCGAGTAGACATGGGTTACCATACTCAGTAATGCGACTTTTGTAAGTAATTTTCTCAGCCATCTCTTCTGTAAAAATACCAGTGCAGTGTTATTATAATAACTGCTAACGTTTAAAAATGTTGCCAGTGTTATTGAACGTGGCCAAAACATAATGTGCATGGCAATATTAGACAAGACCTAACAAATGGTCAAACCTTTTAACGTTAAAATAACTAATGAACATAGTATTGACGGATTTGAATAAAACTGTGAGTTTTGTTATATTTTGAAGCGTCCTAGGCCACTCAGATTCAGCTTGCCTTGAATACCTGAAACTATGATCAATTCAACTAGTTTGATGAAGGCTGTGTGCTAAAGGTGGTTTGTTAATAAGAAATAAACGTCCTTGTTGCTAGTATGTTGTTTTAAAAGTGCTGAATTAATCTGTAGACGGTACAAGTTAGTTAATTTCAATGCATAAATCAAAACACTGCAATAGCCATGAGGCTAATCAACCATAAATCAGCTTTAATTTTGTCAAGTCATGAGTTAAACACGGATTTTCACTAGAAATGATACGGTAGGTAAGCTTTTCTACTGTACTCGCCACCTTCAGACGGACCTCATTTTACCCATCTGTTGTCTCAGATTTTCAAATATAGTATGAAGCGCATACTCTTCCACAATATATGTACTACTAAAACCCTCAGAGACAGATTCTGAAGAGAGTGTATCATATATGAAAGCCAGCCTTTGAAGTCCAGCCACCAAAATGTTGGCTCTTAGTATTCTTGCGGGGGGGGAGTTCATATTTAATTACACTGGAGGGAGGTCAGATAAGTTCAGTTTGTACAAACGGGGCGTAGAGCCGATTTATTACTAATAGCTGAAAATGGGAATAAAATATGCACCGATTCAGTTCAAACAAATCATACCCAAATTTATCGCATTAACGTGATGGTGACTGGAACAATCCTCTTGATCCGTTCGTTGTGATTCCAACGCTTTCTGAAAAGCAATAAAATGTGGGGGATAACTCCTGTGGGACAGAAATGTACAAGGAATATTTTGACACACACCAACGAAATACAGGATATTTAACAGAGACATAGTAACCAAATAATGTCATAATTGTTAGTCCCTGTGCTTATCGTGCATAATTTAAAATTTCAAAATCTACTTTGCCTGTATAATAACGACTGATCGGAATAGGTTAAAAGAAAGTCAGCATTCAAAGACCAGTAGCAAAGTTTCAATGTTTATGACATAGTTGCTTGTCTTCAACTTCGGTAATGTTATGATTCAAAAATTTGAAACGAGATGTGAAGATTTCTTTTTGGTCAAGGATAGTGATACATACTGGTTCCTGTTGTTGTAACAGAGAACGTATAATCTGCATTCCCCTGGATGTCAGTTGATAATGCATCCACGGCTAGAACGAACTTCACTTTTGTCAGATACACATACAGTTGAACAATTTGAACATTCACTGACTGTTCAAAATATAATTCTGACTTTGCAGCTATTTGTCTCATGAAACCTCACTATTAGTGGCACGGCATACTTAGTAAAACTTGCGAGGCGTGTCTTAAGTTGTATACAGGCCAATTGGGTTATCAAACACAATGCTCTTCTTTCTACTTCCTGAATATTCACCCAGTTTTTGTCCTCTAACCTCCTCTAAAAAATCCCCTCCATTAAATAAATTAGGGAAGAGTGGTATGTAGTGCGCTGTGTGATCTGTCATCCAGTTTTGTTGATTCCATCTTATCAAAAACAAACTGCACGAGTGAAACTGATGTGTCAAACATCAGATCGTCAACTATGAAGAGTACCCTGTCCAGGTATGGAGGATTTTTGGTTGATGTTATAGTAATGCTAATCTGATAGATAGTTTTGTTATCGACATAAGCGTGGGTAGTTTGGTATGGATACGGTTCCACCTACATGGGAGCGACTAAGAGGAAATCGAAACTCACACAGACGAGTGTGCACTCTAAATCAGCCAGCCGGTTGGGGGCCCGGTTGGATCAAGGGTCATGCATAAAAACAACGACATTATCTATAAAGACCCGTATGTTCTACAAAAGCCACGGCTTCGGCAGTTTTTCAGTGTTTTTAGTGCTTTTCAGTTTTGCGCCTCTCAAAACAAACAAACAAATGTCAATAAATGAATACACTTCTGCTTATACGTAGACAACAGTCTATTCAGTCACCTTTGCTTGTTGCGCTTCCTTTTGTCATGGGTGGAAATCAATCAAACATTTCCTGTTTAGCCGGCAAAGTAGCAAACATCAGCCACTTCTTCAGCAGGGTTTGGTAAGAGATTTTGTGGACAATCAAGTCTACTGGGCGCCAGCAAAGCGGTGAACCGTTGTTTCGACGTTGTAGGGTCCACACAACATCATGTGTACCGTGGCAGTGAATCGTGTTCATAACTAAATTTTAGAATACTTGGTCACTTCAGTGTTAACTTTGACACTTATCTATTAGACCAACTCGTATAGCCAGAGTGATCTTAACACTGTCTAGTGGGTAGGAATTTTGGTTACTGTTCTGTGATGGCCCATTGTTCTGACATTAATTCATGGATAAATGGTTTAATTCCCATGGTTTACTTTCAATAAACCCTAAAAAAATTGAATCAGCCGTCTACCATCCTTCTGGTAATCACTGTAACCGACTATTTGACAAGTGACTTTCACCTGGAAGTGATGGTACGTCCTTTTGTTTGCACTATAACTTTCACCCCTGTAATATGCATTTGGTAAGAGACAACGGGATGAAGCCGAGGTGAATATCGTGTGAGGTCTCTGTACGTTACGTTATACCTAAATCTTTAGAGTTACTTTGTGCATGGTCGGATATAATCCCGTTCATCGGTGTCAGACTGCACAAAATTATAAATATCTCAGTAAGTAGTAAGTAGTGGTAAGACTGTCATTTGGTCATTTCAAAAAACTAATAGGAATTTCAGCTGGAGTACTTGAGGGCTTATTACTGCAAGATTTTTATCTACTGCTGATACCATCAATCAGATTTTAAACCACCATATGATTTATTTGAAATTTATTACAGCTGCCACGAGTTTTACCTAACCCAAAACTGCTGAATGCTTGAAATATCTTAAACACGTTAGTGCCCAAATTGATTTTAGACAAATAAGCTATTCTATAGAAGGTTGGAACCGTTGTAAGATGTGTGTTCATTCAAAATCATTCTTTAACATCATTCTCTGATTTGAAAGCGTAAATTTCGATTTCGGTAATGCACTACATGTCAGATATTCCACCCTTCCATTTTTTAACACTGAAAGTCATATCACTTTTGATGTTTCAGGTTTGACAAACATAAAAATCGTCGTGTATGGTGAATGCATAAGCGCCGTTTCGTTCGCTCTTTCTATTTACTCATGCGAAATGATGTGAAAACATTTGTAAGAGCCTACGGGTAACATTTTCAAAGTGATCAATCATCATTCGGTCATGTGATGAAAAATAATGATAATAGGTATGGATGTAAATGTAAGATGAAAACGACTAATAACGATAAGGAAATGAGAATGCGAAGAACACTCATTCTAAGCAACTTGTTATCAAGGACACAGTTCCTTACCATCTGTATCTGAACTCATAACGGTGGTTTCTTACGATGTATAAAGAGCGCTCCGGAAAGGCTAAAGCGTGTTTATTCATTGTCCGACAGTTGACACAGAATGCTTCAGTGGTGATCTACTCAACGGCCCGATTCCGGTTGAGATTCTGTAATTGCACTCTTTGTAGCTTCAAATTTAATGCCTTGACTGATTGGAATAACGTAATTAGACAGAATTCAAAAAGTCTTTGAAAACGATAAACTTAGGTATATAAGTCTGTTTTGATACAATCTCACATAGAGACAATGCGCTTTTTAGTTAAGTGCGTAGACATCGACTAGTCGACGAGAAGTACAAAGATGAGTGAATCTTTGGTAGGTTACAAAGAGCTTGAAAGAAATAAGTGGGATACTTCTAAGCGTTGATCGTATCTTTCTTACGCTGTCCGACTATACGGCAACCCAGTTTAACAAAAGCATTAGACATAAGGTCCATTCTTGACAGAGTTTGCTAACTTGGGGATGAGACCTAATCACTCGTTTATCGGCCTCAGTAAACACAAAAGTCACGATGCCCCCGGTTGAGCAGATCGACTAAACTGGTTATTACACGCTAGTAAAAGTGGGTGAGCATTCAGATGTTATAATTTGGTCCTGTCTAACATAAGGTGCGGTGGTCAGCAAGATTGTCTCACGAAAGCGTGATCTGAGTTTACCTTCAGTTCGTGGCAAGAATTTGTACTACCAGAGAACGCCAACAAGAAAAAAAACTCGGCTGTGGTGTTTTGCCTTCACATTATTCGACTGAATAATCATAAAGCCTTGGTCAGCTTCCAGTAGTGTTTCTTTTAATACCGCCTGGAAGAAATCAATCAAACGTCAACATCTGTCAAATAATGTTGCTCGTGATAGACGTTGGTTAAAAACCTTTAAATAAAACAGTTTTACCGAATGTGTGCTATAATATATCACTTGTTCATAAAAATGTACAGCAGTTTATTACCTCCGTGGTAATGATAACAATAAATTTTATCTGCAAAACATTCTGTCTGTACTCACTGGTTCGGTGGGAAGAGTGAAAACCTGGCGCACAGCATCCCGAAAATACCGGGTATGTCCTGAATAATGAGAAGTCGTTACCATTAATGCATTTTAATATGTCCGTCAAAGTAATGTCCGTACATCAGTGTTACTAAAATGATTGTCTAAATGTTGAAAAGTTGTCAGAAAACACTTTAAAAAAATACTCAGTGTGGATACTTTTACCCAGGATACTACTTTATTGACTAACAGAATAATGTCATGGTTAACATCAATGAAATGCCTGTACATCACATTTATGCTAATGACTTACAAAAAGCGCTCTTCACATTAAAACTACACACAAGCTGAACATAAGTACAACCATCAGTAAAATACATCAGTTACTCAGTCTTCAAGTTCACAGTTTCGGCAAACTCAGTAAATACGAGAATTAATTTAGACAGTTTTTCAAAATGCAAACTTGTTTGCCAGATTTACAACGTTACATCCAATTCAACGAGTACCCGCAAGGGCTTGTCGTCACACCTGAGTAGAATTCACAAAAAAATGTCTGCATTTCCTTTGGTTTAGATTGCACATCAATAATCAGAATGATCAAAGAGACTGTGAGTTTCCTTTTCAGTTGGGGAATCCAATATGTCGGATGAGTAGTTGAAGTAAAGAGAATGACCATTATGAAGGAAAGTTGAATGAAAAGAGATAAGTTAGTTTACAGCTCGTCAAATCGTTACCGTAACATGCAGACGTAAACAGCAAACATTTGGACAGGGAACACTGAAGAGGAACAAATATTGATTCAGAAATAGAGTAACGAAAATTAAGTAGACACTAACTGACACACGCAGCTAGTGACCCGCGAGACTGAGTTAACGGGAATCAACTGAATAAAACAAAAGAGAAAAAGAACCTTAAAGAAGAAACAAGAAAGTTTACCAAAAACTCTGGTTTCACTGCTTAACCAGTGTAACTGGTTCACACCCCGTTGGTATGGATGGACCCGTTCAACCTCGGTTTATCGAGTTGTACTAGCTATGACCACAATGAATTGAAACGGTAGTCATGTTTCATGACCCTTGCTCTTAAACTAACATTCTTTGATCAGTTTCCTACTTGTATAAACTCGCTAGATGCAAATAGTCTGATAGGAATTCGAACAGACAACGTTTGGCATTTCGTGTCAAAGATGTTTTCTGTTTGGCCGCCAGTTCCTTCGGTATAACCTGTGACGAGGTATTTACATATAACTGACTTGTAATTGGGACCCCATTCAGAATATACCAACCCGTCAAAACCATATAAGAATGAAACCATTCACAGGCGTGTGTTTACCGGTGAGTGTCGTAAAATAGCAAGTTCAATCACATTGAATATTTTCTCTAGTCTGAGGCGATTTATTATAACAAATTATACTTATGTCCCTACCTCGCATTTTTTAACAGGACGTTGTCAATTTGTTCACGCTAAACAGACGCTTGCATTAAATTGTTAATTTTGCTATTGTTCATCAGTGTACTATCGAAGATGACGGAGAAAAATAACACTGTATCTACCACGGTGACCATGCCGTCTGGATTAAGACATACGAGAAGAATTCACGAATTATTGATTAAACATTCAAAATGACGGGTTGCTTCACTGCATTTTTCTTTCGTTAGTGAAACAAAAGTAACTTTTTGCATCTTTTGCGGGGTCGTTACGTGCGGACCGTTGGCTATTTCTATTCTTATAGTACCTGAAGACACTACACATCAATATTCATTAGTTGATGGTTACGTTTCATTCCACTGAACCATTCATAAGACTGTCACTCAGTAGAAGAACTTTTTGACTGACATTTGGGTTTGTAGCCTAAAAGGAAATCAAACGACGGCAAACCGAGTTATCTCAAATCAAGTGATCAAGACATACAAATCGTCGACTTTGCTCATGGTTTTCTTTGAGGCTGAACTGTCAGATGAGTTAATTAAACAATGAGAGATGGATTTATTAAAACTAACCTTGAAGCCGTTGGTAGTCGAGGCGCCAATTCAATAATTTCACCATAATATTATCACATATCGGTGGACTAATATGATCATGTTGAAACTAAACAAACTTATATGGCTAACTGAGGGCTTTGTGAGCGAGCAATGAAAAAAAGAAAGGTGAATTCTCCATTTAAACAATATGCTGTAACTTACGACTAAACAAGTTTCTATTCAGCAACTCTGCTTTACGGACTGAAGTTTTAAGTGCGCGACGTGACGGGGTGGTTCGTATTTAGATATTGCTGAGGAACATGGTGTAAGTGAAACTCCATTCGGGTTATCTTTTTCTAGCGCGCGTAATCAAAAACAGAAGGGTGGCGAATTGTTTGTTCAATAATAAGCGACATGGGTGCTAGATCTAACGCGTTGTTATCTTATGATTTTCGTCAATGCAAACTGACAACAAGCCAGTCATATTAATCAACAAGGCTGGGAAACCACCGGTTAACTTTCCTAATTTTGATCAGTGTTAGAAAACAGTAATGGTTTGAATTTTTCCTGTACTGCAAACTGACACATTGTTGTGGGAACCTTAACCTCAGTTACCGTTTTCAACGCTTCAAGATTATATATAATACTAAGTTTGTCCTCGACAAAACAAAAAGGATTATCATCAAGCAATGATTCCTCGTCTTTGTTAACGAATATTAACCGAATACAGATCGAGGGAGGTAAACTGGGCTTCCCCTACTCTACTATAAGGAAGCAAACCGACACCGTTCAAGCTTTTACTTGTGTCTCAAAGGGTAATCTGTTTCACTCATACAGAATGAAATCTGATACTTTTCTGGCATTCACTACTTTGAGGTGATGACACAGGCCGCTATTGCAACATAGGATGCTTTGAATGTAGTAATATTTACAGTGGATAACGTAGCGGACACATAAGTGGGTTGTCACTGGTCACAAGATGAACGCATTAATTGACTTGAAGAGAACAGATAAACCTAGGAATCCACGAAAGATTACAGCTTTTCACTCCTGATGCAAGGGTCCAATCAAAAAATGTCCTTAATGGACTTGAAACTTAAATGAGGGTCGGTGTTCCAAAGCGGATCAGTGTTTTCGTAATTTTTTCATTACTCATGTGTATTACGTTTGTGGTGAATACAATATTTGCAAATTTCCATCTACCGTGTGTCTAGCCTCATTCAAAAGCACAAGCTCTTTATACAATATATCATTGCTATTCCCTTTATAGTCTTTCAGTTTCATTTATCACCTTACAGAAAGGACGTGATGAATAAGCAAACATGAGTCTTGTCGAACTTTCGTTTCCTCGCAACTTTGATATCTACACCAATCTTTTCAAGGGCAGTTGCGTACGACGGTTGAAGTAAAAATAACAAGTATACTGGAATTGTTGTATTGTTCCTTGCTTCTCGATACTGGACGTGTTGACCAAACAGTTTAATCGTTCTAACTTTAATAGTAAACAGCCTCGTTCAGAGGTTATCAAATTAGCTAATATCTTGGCTAAGCCATTCTTGAATGTTCGATGTGGTGCATTTTCTCTGTACTTATATTTTCTTCTCTTACTTTTTATTATATAAACTCATGGAAGAAGATGCAACAAAGCCCAAAGACGGTTTCCAAAACTATATCTATTATCTGTTTTTCAAGCGATTTGCGTTTCATACATTTTGCTTCATCACAAACAACTCCGAAAAATGACCCTTCCTTGTTACTGGTGCATTCATATTTTTGTGATATCCTTAGACTGGGTTTTAAATTTCAACATGGACTTACTGATTGAATAATATAACGTGTAAAATTAATGATAGTTAGAGAATCTTTACTTGTGGCGTTTTGAGCTGTTTGACAATTCAGCGGACTAACTGATGTTTGTTTCTCCCGGTGCCATTTCTTCTTTGGTCGATCTACACCCGATCTATTCATGGTTTGTAATCGACGAGTTCCGTGAACTGCATAGGTGATCAGCAGAAATAGACAAATTAGTATTATGACCACCAAGCCGATTCCAAGTCCAGTGATTAGTTCCGAATTCCAGTTTACTGAATTGTCTTGTGAAGGCTTTTTATGTATTCCATCCAAATGCCTGTCGGACAATTTACGATCTGGGGTAGGCAGTGCAAACGTCGACGATAAAGCAACAAAAGCACCCTCTTCCACATGACTGATTGTGTGCTCATCTTTCCTAAATTTCACTTGAGAGTTAATCTGGGATAATACCGGAGGACTGTCGATAGACTTCTTCATTTCTCCATCGCTTCTGGCCATACTCAGATTTGCTGCATCAGGATGTACTTCAATGTTCAAAAATGCATAACTTCTACGTGTTGGTATACCTCGATCTTCAGCAAAGATTATCAATTTTTTTGGAAAACTGACATCCAGACTCGAAACACGCTGATTTAATCGAATGTCACCTGAATTAGAATCGATAACGAAGTATTGGTTAGGATCTGTGTCCGTGGAATATGTATTATTTCGTTTGGATTTAAAATAAACTAACTGCCAGAAGCCTTCGTATAGTTGCAACTTATACACTACCTGGCCGTTCTCTCCTTCGTCCGGATCTGTGGCCAATGCCGTGTAGACAACAGTACCTGGACTGGTCGATTCTGCTAAACGCAGGGTGTCGACATGTGATCGTATTGTGTTCAACTTTGTACTGTCAACAGTGGTTGATGAATTGCTTTTTCCATTATGATGTGCAAGCACCGGTGGTCGGAAAAATCGGGGAGCATTATCATTTTTGTCTCGAAGGCTTACGGTGACCGTGGCTGTCGATGAAAGTGGTTGCTCAATACTGTGGTCACGTAAAATGATTGAAACAAAATACACATCTTGTTTTTCTCGGTCCAAAATACCTTCTGAACTCAAGTTTGCAAACAGAGTTCCATCAGATCGAATAAACCAAGATAGACCGTTATCTGAATTTGAAGTCATACTGTGTATTGGATTCAGGCTAAAGGAAACTTGTGCATTTTCTTTTAAGTCCAAATCTTCGGCTGTTAAGTGTCCGACAAATATTTGACGACTTCCCGAACGAATTGACTTGTAGTCACCAACTGAAAATACCCCACCTGACTCCTCTTCAATGTAAAACGTTGAGTTACCTACAAGTTTTGGCGCGTTATCATTTGCATCTGTGACCTGGACACAAACATACGTTTCACTAGTGCGATTGGTAAATTCATGATCGTAAGCGACTACTGGAATAATGTAATTGTCACGAGTTTCACGATCGAGTCTGATTGATCCAGTCAACAGCCAACCGTTTGATTCGTCTATACTAAATACCTCCTTGAGTTCTTCCACCCGCAACTGACTTCTGTTCATTTTCGGTACTTCGTCAGAATTGGCTATACGATAGTGTGTAAGACTTGCCGATCCGACTGCGTCACTGTCATGTGCACTCAGCCGAATAATACGTGTCCCTGGGGCAGAATTTTCCTGCACTTTAACATTCTGATGATGAAGCTGGAATTTCGGACCGTTGTCATTTTCATCAAGTATTATAATTCTTATTATACTTGTAGACGTCATACGTCGGTTGAAGTTAACCAGGTGCACCCTCGACTCGGATCCCTCAGTTCCAATCATGTTGTCACCATGGTCATGACAAACTAGTGAGAGAAAATGAAGTTCACGTTGTTCGCGGTCTAATAGTTTTTTTGTTAAAAGTACATAGTTTGCTTCCCGTCTTTTTACAGTACTTTGTGACGTAAGTGGATGATATATGTCTGACTGACTACCGGTTGTATCGTATAGAGCAGACGTTTGTTTCAGTAAGAAGTCTGAAACGCTAGATAGGAGTTCCTTGCTCCCTGGATCCAGTAGTCCATGAAGTGGTGAAGTTCGCATTTGAGCAGGTCCCACAGGACTTTCAAGAAAGCACGATACTTCTCCAGCTGATCCTGTGTCCCGATCTGTTGCGACTACCTGGATCAACAGAAAGCGCATAATTAAACTTATCGTAGATATGCAGGTAACAATGTTAAACTATAGGTAATTCAGAAGTGAGTTTAGCATCTGAAACATACGCTCCTATTCGTCAGCACAGAAGTGATTTAGTGATTGCAGAGATAGAATCATGGGAACACATGGTACGTTTTGCTTAACACAAATGTGACAATTAACAGACGGTAGTTAGAAGAAACGCATTTGAACTAATCGCAGTGTGTTGTGTTGCACGCAGCAGCATCTTTGCAATCTTTGTGACATATGGGTGATCAACACCCAGCGAAAATGCACATTACATGTGCTGGATGCTCAGTTTTTAAAAGCCGATTAAAGGCAGGGGTTTTTAAACTAAATACTCTTTAATTACTGATGAGTATTCGGGGATGTGGTTTATTTCAATTTGAACATCACCCACAACTGATCGCAGCTGTTGCCATCCCAGTAGACTATCCAGTTGGCCTCTTTCGAAAAGAAGCACTATACTCGACCTGTCTAGGAAGTCCTAATCGCGAGGTTATCGATTGGAGTTAACAGACAGTAACTGTGTCTCCATTTCGAGACGATCGGGCAACCTGATCATTACTAACAAGCGAAAGTGGTTGAGCGTTCACATATGATAATTCAGTCGTGCCTAATGTAAGGTCAATGGCGCAGTGGTAAACACGGTTGCCTCATGAACAGCGTGTCCGTGGTTCAAGTCCCGGCAGTGGCGATGATATGCACTACTGACAAGCTTTAATGAGAGCGAAACTCGAGTCTAGTGCTTCTTTTCGAAAGGAGCTGACTAGATAGTCTATGCGAATGCGATAGCTGCGATCAATTGTGGGTTATGTTCAAACTGAAATAATCTTTAATTGTTTGGACAAGTCCGTTCAGTTGAAAATCATCTCATCAGTCAACATTAACAACCGTAGGTGATTGAAATCCAAGGCGTATTACCATACATTGTGTCTGCTCACGACCATAGACCATCATTTTTTGAGTTAAAGGTCCTTGTTCAACTATTTCTACCCACGCACACATAATCGGTAAGACGCAATCGTCACTGGAAATGGTACGATATCGTAAACACACGCAACGTTTACCCAAAAGGCTCATTTCCGATCTACTTAGAAACAACAGTTTGTCTAAAAATACGACTTAAATGGAAGATAAACAATTTGGTTTTTCCCCTAAACGTGACCTCTATTCTACAAACAGAAGCAGAAATTGTTTCGTTTCCACATAGCTATGTTACAGATTGTCGCATTCCATGGTGTAATGTGGTCATGTTAAAGCAATAAAAAATGTAACATTCACGTAATATTTTTGTTTTTTGAACACTCCTTACTTGCAAAATTCTTAGGTTACATTGTCGAATTAATCAGTGTTTAACAAATAATGTTGCAATGATGATAATCCACTTATTCAGCGCATCCTTCTGACTGCTTTTCCAATAAATGGAGCCAACAAATATCTGACAAAAACCTGCTTCTTTCGCATTTACATTCTTAAGCCTGGGACTATTTTGTATTTCTAAGGATTGCAGTGTCGGACATTTCGTTGGATTTGATGATAACCATCGGGATTAACCAAAACATCACATTTAATTTTATTACTTCTTGATAGAACCATCTAGACATATTTCGGTGACGTAAGAGATGAGGCAGGTATCCGTGGTAAAATACCTAGGCAACACTGAAAAAACCCTATACTTCAATTTTTCCACATACTTGACCAGTTTCACGTATATCACAAGTTAATTTTGTAATGATTCAGGTTGCAAAGGCTTGCCACGCTACTAAAAGTTATAACGTAACTTTATGCGATTGGGTACTTGATGCCTAAATGTTTTTCATTAAAAAAAACCAGCCTGTAAAACAACTCACCAATAGCGATGAAAGCTAAAATTGCCTCTTTTCCCCATCGAACGCACTGGATTTAACACCCATTTGTCACTTGTGTGCTTTTGGACACTCAGTTGATTTCAAGTTAAACACCGCACAAATTTAATGGTATTTTTTGCATTTACTTCGAAGCTGCAGCAAAACTCTTCCGAATAGAGACACAAGACTCAGATTTACCCTATTTAAAGTTGGCCAGAGATGCATACCTTGACCAATACTCAGAAACCAAGTTGATTGTGAGTCTATATGTGGTCATCTGGTCTTGCCAAGTTTGAGTTCGGTGTCACGGTGGTTCGTAAGATTTTCTCACGAATGTGGTTTTGGTAGGGACATACACCACTGACGAGCTCTAACATGAACAAGACTCGAATTTAGTGTTTCTGTCCGAAAGATCCAGGATGGAAAATTTGTCTGAGTGCAAAAGCTGAGTTAGAATGTCGTCTGTTAGTTTACAGATATGTTGAAGAAAAAGGCAGTGAGAATGTTCAACATCCCACACACTACTCAAAAGTTAGAAACGTGATAGCCTTTGCAATTTATCGACAATTGTGGCTCGTATAGCATTGACAAACTTTAAAAGCCGATAACCACTTTTAAACTTTGAAATATTTTGCGCAAATCACGTGCATTTTTTGGGACTGGAAATAGATGGCATTACCATCGAGTTATAGTTAGTCCAATAACCAGGAAAAATTTCCGTCATATTTTATATAGACTGTGGTGAAGAAAGTTAATCGCCCTTTCCGGCACACTAGACAGAAAGTTCTAGTGTGTGGTTACTTCGGGTTAAAATATTAGATGCAAAGAATGTTATCGTGCAACCAACCTAACGTAGTTAAGGTTCAACGGTTTCCATAGTTAAATATTCACAATATGTTGGACAATCTTAAATGCATCCGCAAGTACCTAGATGTGTCGTTTTAATGAGTACAGTGAGCAAGGCATTGTGAACTGTAGCACCACCATTAGCAGGGTGATACCTCCCAGAGTGTTTACGATGGTATATTGTGGTTGGCACGTAAAACCAGACGTCGAAGCCTACTGATTAACCAAAAACGCACTGATATATATTTTCAGCCGGCGTTTTTCAACGATACCTTAAATTTTAGCCACTTTGAACTTGAAGTAATAAGTTTGTAGTAATATACTGTGGAATTTTATAGCGTAGTTTTGAGTACTGTTGACCAACATTTATAGTGTTAGTTCAGCATTATGCACGGAGTGCTTGTAAATATTTACAGTGTCATATTAGTGCTGACAAGGCAATTAAAAAATTAAATAAACTGATTTAAAGACAAGTGCAAAAACAAGAAAAAAATATATGTAAATTTAAATAATTGTAAAGCAGCTTGAACTACAGTTCTAGCTTTAGGGTTTATGTAGAATTGTTTAATTCGAAAGAATCTTGTCTCAAACTGGTATCTTCATGGGAGTTATATACTATCCTTCGTATGGTTAATCGTGAACCATCGCTAGGTCGCAAGCGTCAGAACTGATATCTCCTAATTCGAGCAGATTAAAATGTTACTTCCCAAAAACATCCCAATCTCGATTGAATTACTGTTAACCGAGTTTATTCTTATCACAATGTTATATTCTCAAACTACATATGTTCAAATTTGTGCATGTACATCCAATAGTGTTTAGGTCCCATAGCTCTTTAGAATGGTCGGACATGTATTATTTTGCACATTTGCTATCCCAATAGTGAAAACATCGTAAGGTCACACCTGTAGGTGATATCAACTATTTTCAACGTGTTTTCTTATGTGACGGACCCTTAATAAATGGTTTAAAACGAACTACATTATGGCAATTATCATGCCTGAAATTGTCCACTCGGTCTTTCAATAACCCCGCCAATATAGCCCGATTAGATACTAAATTCCACCAAGCAATCCAAGGTATATATTTTGTACGATCGAACATGGTTTGGAATAAAGTATCTGCGTTACTTAAGGTTATTACCTATACGCCAACCATACTCCGCATAGCTTGTCAGCAGACGTCAGTCGTAGGCAATTCATTGTCCAGGAAGTCATCCTTATGAAAACATCATTCTTATTGCCTGGTGGAAAATAGATCTTAAGTTATCGTCGTTATTACCAACGGATTGCTTGTACGGAGACTGAACGTGGCATAACTCCTGAAGCTTATGTCCGTACGCAACATGACAAACTCTTTTCGTTCTCCAAAACTGTCTCCTCTCTTTAATGGACATACATCTCGAGGTCAACTTCCAGAAGACAGCCGATGATTATCTTTTATTTACTCACCTACGCCATAAATTTTTAGACATTCTTTATCCAAGGGTAACTACCCTGGCAATTCACTCATTCCCGCGAAAGCCAAACCTGTTTAGGTATTTCAGAGTTATCAACCGCATACAAACAACGTCTTTATCAACTGGTCTTTTAGTTAATTTTGTAATGGACACTTTTATGAAGATCGAAAGTATATACAATTTAACGATTTTATGTCGTGTAAATGAAACACGTTTGGCAGGTCGCCTTATCTAGACAACAATCACATCTGCGTACAAAAATTAGAATGGATTAGGAAATAAGACTTCTCAATCACAAGGTCATTTACTAAAAGTGGATACTGTTGCCGAGGAAGGTAACACTACCAGCTGGCAACAAAGGACAAACTGAAGTTTAGTATTCGGTGCCCTTGTTACAGTGATTCAACACACAGCCGATCACTCTCCATCTATGCAAGAATTTCGGGAAGTATCTGCGGAAGATATTCAAGTTGCTTCGTCTAAAATGAACTGGTTAGACGTTGATAAGAAACTATCATTTGATCTAACTCCCTAACAAATTTTTTAAGCTGTTAATGAATGTGTATGTCGTTCACCTACTTGTCACAGACAAGGCAATTTATCTTATTCAGACTCTGTAAGGCAGTTGTGGTCAGTCAAACCAGTATAGTTCAGCATCGATATTCCGCCAGTGATTATTGTTTTCGACAAGTCTGCTTAATTCATATCCTTTCGAGTTCAACACTCATTGGCCGAATCACATCTTAACCTTAATCCACGTCGAATAATCTTATGTGACTTAGGCGTTTACTTCGTGGGTTGCGTCTGTCAATCTCTATCATTTTCATTCGAACACAAGAGGACAGTTTATTTCACCAGGTCTAGTAAAGATATGCGATCCATGTTGATCAGAAGACCTTGCGGATCCGTGAACAGTCATTTTACAGTGAAATAGAAGTAGGGGATGTCAAATTAAGCCTAGAAGTATCCATCTAAATGACTACACCAATCAACTGTTCAAACCGGTAATCAGTATGTGATGAATAGTCGAAGTTTGGCTATACCGATTGCTAGGCTCTTAACTCAGACTAGACGAAAAGCTGAACAGTTTTAACTTTTAAACTTGCTAACAAGGCGCAAGTGAGTAGAATTTCTACAACTCTTTAAGACTACTTTCCATTTGTTTTAAACCTGCGAAAAAACAATCAGAAATTGTTCTTACGTTGATCAACCGACTAAACAGGGTGCACGGAATAATTTCATTCCAGTCCTATTTTTTCTTATTATTATTCAGGTTTTCAAAGGAGATTACCAAATTGTAGATGGTTGACATAACAGATAAACATCCTTCCTCCATTTCACTTCAGGTTTCATGCCACACACTTGTGCATACATATGTATTATACTGAATGTACAACAAAATTCATCCCGTACAACCTCTATGGTTGCATATGTATATACACCTAGTATAACTGAAAATAGCGTGAAGTCAATGCTGATAAGTTAAACATTTCACACAACTGGCTACAATTCTGACATTGACATACATAATCTATCTGTTCTGTTTCAGGTATGAGTACTGGACTGGAGCTTCTGTTTTGTTAAAGCCCGTCAGCAGCGCGCAGCTTTTTCGAGACTGCAACTTGAAATCTGCTCATGAAGCCCGCGCTGACCAATGTACCAGTGGTCCCACGTTGGGTAAGACCGAATGATCATATATACTGGATAAGCTATATCCGGCAATTAGTGACGGTCAGACTGCATGGTTGTTACGCGAGCATTGGCAAGTCTTCTGTTACTTGCAGTTAGTGATCCTACGGTTACAATTTATCAGTCAAGTCAAAATCACAAAAGTAAAATTAGTTTGACTTAAGATGTGACAACTAAATTGCAAAATTTGAGCTGGTTTTGTTGACGTTTCTAGGTATACTGCTTGGTGGTCGTATAAAATACACACTGAGAACAATAAAAGTTGTAACGGTCAGTTTTCGCTGCCATTCATATCGATCAACGGAAATGCGTCCACAAGTTGAATCGCATTTGACAGTGGTTAATATGTTAATAGTTTTAGTAGACTGATCGACGAAGGTTGGTATGAATTCTATTTAGAGATATACGATCAAACATTCTTTTCAGTTGCCTTAAACAAAAATCTGCCTGTAGCAACAAACCTGGCTATACTTCCAAAACGAAAAGAAAACATCAGATAATAAACTCTCGCAATACACGCATGTAATTTATTGCTCTACTCAGTTACAAGGCTACAAACTTACTTTGGCAACGAATGTTCCTGGAGGCATATTTTCCTTAACAGTCAAAGTCTGAGGGTTGGACATGGATGATAACTGAATATCTGGTGTTTGTAATCCAGTGTGCATGTGCGGAACGGGTCCGAGACCCCTAACTTCTATCACCGGAGCTTCATCATTTACATCGATGACCCGGATAAAAATTCTTAAGCTTCCTGTTTTCGGAGGCCTTCCAGCATCTGTGGCTACCACAGGCATATGAAAACTTCTTGGTCCAGCCTCGTAATCCAAGTGATGAATCAGAGTTATCCATCCATCGTCTGTACCGACTCTGAAAAACCTCCTCAGGTTCAAATCAGCGCTGGTAGCCAAAGCGTACTGTACTACCTTGAACTGTTTCACGGTTTGTGTTGACTCACTAGTTTTAATATAATCTTTGTCAGTTGCTAAAATGCGATAGATTCTGCTGCCTAACTGAAGGTTCTCTGGTATATCGATTGTAATGGTGAGCAGGAGGTAGTCTGTATTTTGAATGTCAGACAAACTGCTTGAGCTTCTTGGATTCGTAGTTGGGACTAATGATACCGCTGGATGCAACCTATTGTCCCAAGTTTTGCCTGCAACCACTCGATCGTTCTCCATAGTAACAACTGGACCAATGTCAAACTCGGGAGCATACTCGTTGACTTCCCTGACCACAATGACGATCGGTAATTGAGCTGCATGTCTGGACTTGATTTCCTCCGACTGATCTGTTGCCACTAATAGGAGTTTATGTTCTGATTTTGTTTCACGGTCTAACAACACGCGGGTCAGTAGACGAAGTCGCTTGATGTGGCTGGGTATGTTTGCAGGTTGAAATTCCATCGTCAGAGGGCTGCTGGACAGCCCGTTGTCCAGTTCAAAGTTTCCAGCGTCAGGTCCCTTTAAACAGAGCAATGAAGGAAGCATGTATAGCTATACACATATTTGTGCGCATCTATATGCTTATATCTACAGCGCATGCTACGGTTTAAAATTGAACTCATTCAAACTAGTTAAGACAAACATTTTTGATAAACGGGATGAAAATCAAAAACACATTAGTGCAATTTCAACAGCACTCACAGGTCGCCATAGACGTAAGCATCTCAGCTAGACTCTTCTGGAAGTAAACATCAAAATTTTTGTGCTCGGACCCATGCCCTTTTCAAGACAACAACTTAATCTCTTATCCACGGTCTCTTACCAAAGCAACCATGTTGACCCCGAAAGCAATGAGTTAACAATCTGTAAAACATAATTGTCAAATCTACTCTTTTATCAACATTTCAGCGAATAACTTGCAGGTTGCCCAAGAACCATCAGGGAAAACATTGTGACTCTCCCAATAGCATTAGCCAACTAACCCACATTTTGGGCTTCAAATGATATGAAAATCAAAAAAATTCATCAAACGTACTGAGCAACCTGTTACTGAATAGGTGAAGCAGCCAAAAAGATGGTTGATATTATTTAAAACGAGCCAACAGTCAGCATCATAATTTGATCATATTTATTACAAATAACCAAAAGTATGCTCATATCGGGAACAGTACAGCGGATATCACCAGCATAGAGTATAATAATTGAGTGATTGGTCTCAAACAATGCGGCCGTTCATTGTGGAGCGAGGAAACACGAAAAATCCATTATACACTCGCAATATGCAGCCATCGTCAGTTCCGATTAATGTTTGCATTGATGTAAGTCACCTACCAGACCGTAACAAATCAGAACAGTGGCAAGCTTTGAATATTTACCTCGCATTCAACAGCGTTTTATAAGTATCAGGGAAATTTGGTTGAAAGAAGCTCAGCATAGCTCTTTGCTAACCGAAGCCTCCGCAGTCACACAGACTTTTGCGACAGTCTCTTTAAAAATGAAACATTAGATTTTGGTTTCGCTTTTGTTATGACTAGTCAGTCCTGCGTATTCTTGTCACTGCAGGAACGCTTAAACAAAGTCGGTTGCGAGTGCTTCATTCACTTTTATTCGTTTGTAATGGCTATGAGCCTGGCCAGCGGCTACTGTCGTTCTAGCTATCGCTAATCGTAAAAGTGATTAAGAATAGTTTAAAACAAGATATCATCAAAAGGATAAAAATGGACAGAACAAGATTAAATAGGAGAATTAGAAATGTTTTGAATGCGCGCACGCCAGAAACTGCGGTATGCTGTTATCTCGAGTGGATACAAGGATTCAAACCAAGCAGAAATCACTTACCAACTTTACTCAACTAAATGGTCATGATCTTCATATGGTGTGATCAATTCGTTGCTTGATCAACCCACAGGTGTACTGAACCGCTGGTGGTCTCAGAAAATAATACCAAGTTCAGAAACTGCTTAGACCGTATGCCAAAAACGTGGTCCAATCATTGCAGGTTGTAAAACCTGACTAATTGAGCAACTGACTGTGTATTTTGAAGTATGTTAGCAAACGGTAAAGTTATTCACGTGATCAACACATTTTATTTGACCTGATTGACAGTAAACACGAGAGCCAGCCAAAGCAAGTCTGTTTTCGTCTTTCTCTCGGCCGTGTTTCCGAAACGGCCCGATTAACATTGACCACCTAATATCGAAGTATTCTTAATCATCTGTCCAGTCACAGTCTCTTTATTATTTTGTCAATCAATACCACACTCACTGGTCCCTTAATTTTATATAATTGTATCAACCAAAGACGAGAACTTATCGAAAATAATCCGTTCACTGAAACTTTATTTTTCAAGATTGTTACAAAGATTTTCATTTATCTAAAACATACCAATGGATTACAGATATCAACCGTGGCGACACTTGCCGAGTTAAATCACCACCAATTAGAATGTGTAAAATACTTCTTTAGGCGCCGATTCTCATTCAGCATTGTTATATCCATGGAAGTTTTTCAGATTACTGAAGAGGTTAATGATGCGACTGCTTAGAACCATAAAAATCAGTGACTACTAATTTTAACACCTGCAGAAATGCATCTAGTAAAATTAGTCCCTCAGTGCTGAATTGTTAAGCCTGCTGTGCGTTAACAACAAAACCACATAACTCAACCTTTCGAAACAGCCTCCAGAACTTCCTGATCACTCATGAATTAATGATGAGTAGTATGCAATCAGATATCGTTGACAAAACGGCAATGCTTTCGGTGACAGAGTTACACACGACATTCGTAACACAAATGTTAACTGCGAAGAAACGCTTAGATAAAATAATTTGTCATTCCAAAACAACCAAACACAGAAACCAGGGATTGCAACTAAGATCCAGAAACAGCAAATAACACAAGCTGTAATACATTACTTAATCACATCCAACAGTATCTATACACAACCTTAGTAATATACGCGTGTAATGAGTTGACCCATACCTGTTTTGGAAATCGCTTTGGAATCACGTGCGCATATTATTCTACTCGGCGACAGTTTATTTCAACGTCGAATACAATAAAGAATTTTAAGTTTTACCCTTATGTAACAACACATTTTTAAACTTAGAAAAATTCACTTGGAATTTGAAAACTATGATCACTGGTGAGTGATGTTTAGTTTACATCGACCCATAGTCCCTAGTGCAAATCAGCAATCAGAATGAGGTTGCACTAATCGCTGTGACTTCCATTTGGTAATACGTCGTAATCACGGAGCCATGGATTGGATTAAACAGGACGGTTTTTGTGACCGCAAAAACGCTTGGCCTGCTAATTTGTTTATTGCACCAACTTCCGTACAGGTCATGTTAAACATGGGACCACAAACGCATGCACTCATTTACACGACTGACGTGCATTCACATACATTGGGTGGTAGTACGTTGTCATTCGCCCATAGCGCGTATACACTATTCCGATAGTCTCTTCTGGTCCGTCGTTTTCATGAAGCCGAAACTGGCACCTATCACATTTATCTGCTTTTCGGAACGGCACAGTACTTCAGTAAATGAAGTAACGTGTTTCTCGCACTGGTGGATAATTTTAACGAAAATTTCGTTTAAATAATTGTGCAACTGATACAGTTAGTCCCTTTTAGCCATAAGTCTGGGCTAGCCAAAAGTTGCTATTTATGATACGACTTCTTTCCGTCTAGTATGATCAGTGACAAACTTGTGACTTGCATATAAATGAACTTATTTTAAATGAACTGAAAAGTCTACAAATCATTTTTGATTATGGATGGTACTTACAGGTAGATGCACAAATATTAGTTATTTATTTCTAACCAAGCAAAATGGGTAGCTTATGGCCGTTTAATAAAGTTTCACATTACTTTTTCTAACTATTTTGATTAGTGAACTGTACAAAACACTGTGAATTCTCATCGACTGACCATAAGCATCATGTTCTACGTGCTCAAAGATTCTATTGGTCAATCGGTGCTTATCGTAGAATCAGTTGAAAACATTACAAACGGTTGAATTCATTTAGTACGCCTATCATTTCCTTTGCCGCCGTCAATTTTATCTACGTCAACAACGTATATAACTGACGGGAATATGTATATGTTTATCCATATATATCTCCGCTGGTTTTATTTGAGTTTACATAAATCTCATAATATCTTGTTCTTTGTAATCTTGTTTAGAAAAGTTATGAATGGCGACCACACAGTGAATTTCAGCCTGCAACCTCATTCCAGTCCTTGTCAAGTAGATATTACTCTTCTATTCTCATTATTGCCAACTTCACAAGAATATCTTACTGTGTTCGTAATGCAAATCGAACGAAAAAGTTATTAAAATGTTAGTGGTGAATTATTTAAGAATCACGACATATATGTAACAATTTGTGCATTTTTAAATAATGTCAAATGTATAATAAAGCCTTTCAGTGGTTGCAAGACATTTTTATTGTTTGAATAACAGAGAAACCGAAGAATGGCCAGTAAGAATCGAACGAAAAGATTCGGCACCTTTGTTAGTCGACTGCAGAGCTCATTAGCTGAGCAGTTCGTTCCAAATCTAATTAGCCCAGAGACCCTCTTTATAGGTTACCATTTACCTCTCTTACATACCTCGCCGTCGTTCGTGTCAACACGTTATCCTGGCGCATGCAAATGTTGTATGTGCATGTATGTTTGAGCCGCCGAAGTTTATCGTGATAAATTAGATTATTGATTACAATGAACTTCATTAATGCGCTAGCATGTCCACTTACTATCCCGCTTAGTCTGGTTTAAAGCGCAGAGATCAATAATCCTTGAACCAGAAAATTGTCTCGTAGCAGCAGCAAGAGAGGTTAAGCCCCGATTGCTGAGAAAAAATTAACTAACTAGAAGTTGTGTGGAAAGTTTGCAATTTTTGCTGTCCAGGATTCACATTCACTGGCTTTTAGTAGCGGTTATTCGGATATATCGAGTTTGAAGTTTTAGAGGGAAAGTTTTAAGCATGAATTTAGCGCCGCGTCTGTGGGATGGCGCAGTTCACAGTCGGTCGCAGGTAATATCTAGTTATTATCAACATAATTCTTAATGAACCTGGGACTAGGAGCTTATCAGATTCTGGGTTCCATTGATGTGCTGGCGGATGACAATTCGGCAGTCACTAGCTCTCCACAGTAAAACTTCGAGAAGTCAAGCCCAACTCAGATACTGGCTGACTAAAGCTGGTATTCTTGGAGAATGCTCATTTCATGTTAAACTTTCATATATTCCACACTACGGATTTCCATCGAAAGGAGTTTTGTTCATACGACGCAAGATAAAGATATTTTCTAAGACAAAGTGTTACTCGAATAATCACATAAACGCGTTGTTTAAAGTAAGAACATATATGATAGCAATTATTACTAAAACAGACTACAGCTGCACGTTTCTGACCTTCCCTTACCTATTTAATGGTTAAAATGTTTTGGTTTTGTCTACCCTAATAAGCGTACTTATTAATTTTGGTGATGAGCAGTATCAAGACGATGGTTTTTCAAACGAGATTATGACCGGATCTAATATTGTATTGTGCCAAACAGATAATGGAAAATTTCGCAGTCCCTTGAAGTTAAAACCTGACAACCTTAAGCAATATAAGAAATCAGTCCTTTAGATTTTGAGTATTTTCACTTTTACATCATTTTTCGTTTACGTTCAACTTAGTTCTAAGTATATATATTTGTAATACAGTTCCCAATTCAACATTTCGGGATTTACACAAACGCATTTGCTGGATATCTGGTAAAGTTGGTTCACAATAGGTAAACGAATTGTTGTCCTTTTCCGATAGTTGAGCTCTTTCAATATCACGTCGAAAACCCTGATGATAACAGTTAAACACAGGTGTCAGATAAGCGATAGGAAGTTGGACTTTTCAGTGAAAACGTCTGAACTATGCAGGTTGATTTAGTGCAAGTTTATTACTAAACGCAATAGACTGGTGCAGTTGTTCTCTACAAAATTACTCTTGTCAAATAAATTGTGTATAGTTTCTATCAGCTCAGTTCAGTTTTTCAACAAAAAAACGGTTCAGCGCAGACAAGTATTTGTTTCAATGTCACACTAACGGGTGGTGTCAGTTTACCTTTCCACCGGCCGCTTGTCACTGCGTGACCATGAAACACCATCAGCCAATTAGACTTTGCCTTGATGTATCGTTTGATTTGGGATGTACTAGTTTCCCATTGTGTGTATATCATGTGCTTCAAATGAGCCTCGATCTACCCACTCTTATCATCCTGTCACTGTGTTTGTGTGCCACACTTAGTAAAGTAACGTTCGCTACATGATATGACAAGCACTTCGCTAATAAGGATAAATCATTCGCGATTAAACATCTCCGTCAGTGGTTCTACGCTGTTCACTGTGAGTCGGCCTGTTCGCGTTCGTGAAACAAGGATGCGTACTTTTTGACACGGTCGAGTAGCCGGGAGGTGGCTGACAGTTTTCTTGTCATCTCACTGTAAGTGTTGCTCCGGGCAAGTTAGCCTGTCATTCTCTAATAGGCATGCCGTCGAAGCTCAACGGCAAATGTAGGTGGCGGTGTGTCTAACCTTGGTTGAAAAGGTTTCTCTAACAACTTAAGCGTTAACTGTTGGTGGGTAATCAGTGTTTGTCTAACTCAGACAAATAAAAGTTACGTGTATATTTGGCGGCGACACCTGGTAAACGCCTGATAGATGCGATAAAATGGGAAAAATGTACATTGTATGTTGTTTACGGAGATTTTGAAAACCGCTTTTCCATTAGCGAATATTACTTGTCTTCACGTATAAACTTGATGTTTAGTCATGTCACTTCTCGTTCTTGTGTTCTATGCAAATTGACTGCTTCATCAGCCAAGAGTCAACCATGGTAACTATTAACATTTAGTATGCACTCATTGTGTAGCGATGTAGCAACCTATGGTCTTGGAAAAATAAGTACAGTGTTGTTTACTGCCTAACTCCTAGATGAAAACTACTCAAGCGCTTTTATCGTACCTTCATCTTCATTTTTGCAATTCATCCTAATATACTAAAGCCAAGTTTTAGTCGTTTAGTCGCATTAGTCGTCAGAAAACCTTTCCGTTATTAAAAAGTGATAGCGAAACTACTTAAATTTTTTCCTTGTTAGCAAATGCTTTTTCTTATTTAACAGAATTTATTGTAGAGGAAATGTACCATCCTCACTACAGCCTATTTTACGTGCATCGAGTTAGTGGATAGATAAAATCAAGAAACAATATAAACAGTCAATTGTTTACCTTCATGTTTTTACTTCACAGATGTAACTGTTAAAAGTTTGATGACTACATTTTTCTGTCTGTACATTTTTGTCAAACCAAGTGAAACCAAAACACAAGCTGTGTCATTAATCGAGTCAAAAAGAACAACTATAAAGAGAAGTTGATTTTTTAAATCGCATTTGAACAAATAAAGATTGGGTACTTTGTATCGGCGAGATGTTTAGTTAGTAAGGTTCGTTAGAAGAATAGGTTCAGTGAGAACAACACAACTGTTAGAATTAGTTTGAAAGATACGTTGTTTTACGGTATCCACCCACAAGTGGATTTCTACCGTTCACTTGGTACATTCGGGCTTGTCAATGAGGTAGAAGAAACCGGTGCAAAGGATAAACACATTATATTGCTGATTGTTCACTAACATACCAACTGACAAAACCACAATAATTTAAAATACGAAAGTGGGTTGTTTTTATTCCGAAAGCAGCTATCAAACAGCCGAACTTGTTGTAAACAAGTCTAGTGGTTTTGCTAATCACACCGTCCTACATCGCCTAACATAATAGCATAATAAATCTTTAGGTCTTCGCTTTCATCAGATTACCAATAAAATTGATCAGAATTCCTTAAACCGCAGATACCAGTTTGTTGTTCAGGTTCATACAACTCAACCGATCTTCTCTACTTCATCCTACTGCATATGTTAAATGGGGTTCATACCCAGTGAGCTCTTCGATCACAGAAAGGATTGTGTTCCGGGATATTTTACAGGCAGAGACTAGTGGTGATAAACATGGAAGTGTACCCTCATTTGCTTGTGAAATCTTTACTACTCGTCTTCCATCAAGGTGTTGGAATAAAGGTGGATAACTGGCACACTTTGTGAAATTTACATTCACACGTAAAAATGATAGGTTTAAGGCCCAGCGACCATCGATCTTCTAAGTTGTGCGCAATTTGTTGGCGACCACTTACAGAAAAACTGGTAATCACGTCTACTTCGTTAACGTCCGATCTATCTTCCTCCTCATTATAACTCACAGTTTACTCATCCGTGTTCCGAAGACCTCAGATGAATTTGTACTTTAAGTTAATCGATACTCGATTATCAACAGAAGCACGCTACGTTGAGGGGCATGTACACGCGAGTGACTCACTTTCGTTTCGGAGTGGTGTCTAATTTCAGTGTTGTTGCATCAAACATTAAAGCTTGGTGACAAATCTTTGCTTGGGAGAAAGCGCATCATCAAGGGATGATTAAACGGTTCCGATAAACTTGACCTGATTTGGGGTGTGTTATTTGACATTAATTCGATTGATAACTCGTTAGTTGTGGACAGGTTATAATCAGGGATATGGGGACTCATGTTTACGGGCGACGCTTTGATTCTTTTGCGGTCGTTTCTGTAGACATAGTGACCTATTTACAATTTTATGATTAATTAAGACAAGCAAGACTTGGAGCAGTACCCTAACACGAAATTACAACGCCACAGTTTAATAGTACAGAGACAGAGATTGAGGTTATCTTTTGTCTACTAATGGTGGTAGAACGTGGTGCGCGAAAATGGAAACGTTAAACCCAGTAAGAGTAGTTGAGTTCTTGATCAATTCTATTGAGAGGTAAGCAAATGACTGAACTGGATTGTTTCTTTAATTGCTCAGCCAATACCGCTATTATTATCGATAGTATAAAATGAGCATTTCTATGGACACAAGCTAGAATAGTTTCGCCGTCACGGCAAGTGCACTTCGAATCCTCAATCTTAAATCGTGCGCAATTTCTTGTCTAGTTTAGTAGGAGAATTAAATAAAAACGTAAACGTTTTCCCTGACCATAGTTAAGCCACACTATCAACCCTGCAGATAAATCGCTATGGCTGGAGCACATTCATCTTCAAACAACAACAGTACCTTGAACGTCAGTACACTGGCAGTGGAATTGGCTGGACAAATAAACGATGACCAAAATGCAATACTTCCGAAATCTAACCGAACAGATGCGACAGAATGGATTGTGTCGTCTCAGTGATCAGTGAGCAGCACGTCCTTAATTCAATCAAGAGTTATAACTAAGAATATTAAGGATCTCTGCTACCAATTTTTTCATGTAAGCTATTCGAGACAGTCGAAACCTCGCAGAAGCCTGAGATTCTTTTTGGTTCAGCTGGCTGTGGTTTACCTGAAGACTTACTGACTGATAATGTAGTATAGTATATGGTTAGTAAACTCGCTTAAAGAAGCTATCCTTATTATAAACCGGCTGGACAGATTCAGGGCTTACAGTGCTATGTTACATTTCATAAAATAGTTTGAGTAAATATTTTTTTACTGTGGTCATCGTTTTGTTACTCACTACGACTGATGTGTCGCTTATTTTGCAGAACAGGAACAACATACTGTCTCGCTCAAGGGTATCTACAGCTTCCGCCGTAACTGACTGCAGAAGTCCAACAACACAGCTTCAAAAAAAGGAGCAGTTGTGATTTATCTAAGTCATTCACACTTTAGAATACAAAACCACTCTGGGAGAACACTTTGCCGAAATAATCCGCTAAAGATAATTCACACTGAGGAATTCGAGGTAAACAAGCACTTACATGTGTGCATTTATAAAACGGGGGCTACCGGGCCACCGGATTCATCCGACTTAACAAATATTCCGATGTTAAAAAAAAAGATATTTTAGACTTCAAGTCGTTAAAGTAGTTGGCATGTGTCCTAGGAAGGTTTCGTTAATCACCTCTACAAAACATCAGATAAATAAGTAAATCTAAATGAACTGGCCGGTCTGTTATTATAATTAATCCACTTTACTTCTTAATCTCCAGGGCCGGTTATGTCTGAAGTTTGAACCATCCGGAGGTTAGCAACCTTGACAGTAATTTGACAACACATTTACCCTGATCACTAAGTGAACTGTTCTGTCCAAATTTATAAATACTTTAGACAATGATACTGGAGTATTTTCCCCATGTAAAGGACTCCTACACTTTGACAAATGAATTTGGTTGCCTCGTTTGCGCATGTAAAATGTACTACCGCAGACACCATAACACTAATTCGATGGAAAATGACTCACCGCACGTCAAATCAGCCATATTAATCGAACAGTTGTTGATAGACAGTGAAAGTTCCAGATGACCGTAAGAGAAGGAATCAAATCGGGTGAATCGCGTACACACAATTCATACCTAACGTTGGAGTAAGTTGCTCCCAGAAATCACCAGCGGGCCATTTTCATGATATGACCTCAAACGAAATCAGCAGTTCATTTTGCCATCCAACCAATTCCATTTATCCAGCCTTCCCTGCCTTCCCTTTCTCCGTCAAATTTCGTCTAGACTGCTCAGATTCAACATATTGTTGCAAATGCCCAACATAATATGTTTTTGTTTTTCGTTATGAATCAGTGCTTTCCTGAGAGTCTTCTGGTTTACTACTACCTTAGCCTACTTGAGACGAAGTCAAAGGTTCTGTTTACTCACAACATTCCCCATCATTATCAATTCTTTTCCAACTGCTTACAGTCCTTGTTTAATAAATAACGGCCCTGTGCAACCGTTCGCCACACAGATAGACATTTCTGAGAACGACACTGGCTCAGTGGAAAAGGTTACTTGGGAAAAGAACACGGGCGTTCAGCTTAGGTGAAACGATAATAGAAAAAACATGTACGTGTAATACCTATACCACCAGCTAAACGATGTAACTACCCATGTCTACATTTATGTCAACAGCTTGGATACTCTCGTGTATCTCCGATAAAACTGGTCGTCTTTAGTTTCGGTTTAAGTAATGTGTAGATGTGGTCAGCTAACATTTGCTTTACCTTATTACGTGTTCAATCTTTTCCAACAGAATAAACGAATCTTGCACAGGTTTACAGCAGAAATGCTACTATTTGTCGAGCATTCTTGAACGAAGCATCAAGTTTTAAATTAAACACACTATGATATCCAACAGAAATAATCAGAAAACAAGATTTCCGAGCCGTTACCACTCCTTGTTGTTAAACCGTGGATGCTAACTGACTGATCAGGCCGCTTTTGGTAACCTATGTCGTTTGTGGCACCTGCATAAACAGTTCCGTTTTACGAAGTTGAAGGCGGATTCGCTCACCTGGGAGGTATTAACAGATAGTTTTTATCTAAATGCCAATGTTTCTGATATTATGATGAAAACACCCGGTTGACAATATGTGTCAGCGTGTTTCGCTAGGGGTTGGTTCTACACATCATCAGGCTTAACAAACTCGTTTCGTGTTATTCTATGGATGTGTTAACTACTCACTTCTTGTGTTACCTTTTGTCTACCTGTGCAATTTAGGGTTAGATGCATCCGTATGACATCCAGGAGAGCTTTGATATTGAAGTTTGCTTCAATAAGGTAAATTCAATTTCCTGGTTGCAGTTCAAATGATAACGATCATTCGTGTTCGCCAACTCTGCCGTATAGGACGGATATTCACAGTAGAAAGCAACATCTTGTCAGACTCTTTGTCCCTTGAAATGGGGCTTTTACCATTTGCTTGCCCATCCACGGTAGTGTATCTTTAATTCGTGCTCTTTCGTATTCATTGTAACTGTTGCAGCACTCACGTATACAAAGTATGAGCGCCCAAATTGTCAAATTTAAATTAATAAATATATACCCTGTTTCTACAGGCGCACGAGCGGTTAATCGTTACCAACAACTTGAGAGCAAAGTAAATTATTCCTGAGTGAGTAAAGCCCATTAATCTATATTCTGTCAATCACAATGTACGAAAATGATCTTAGATTCAAATTTATTATGATTCATTAATGAGATCAACTGAGACGACTTCATATTTGTGAGAAACATTTCCGTGGCCTTCACTAATTTACATATTTACGCTTACAATTATAAACAACGAGGCCAATGTCAGTACAGATGCTGACAAAACTAACCAGTTGAAGTAGGTGTTGTAAACCAATGTTAACATTTTATGTCAACACACAAACGTGCTTAAGTATGCGTCGCACAACACTCTAATTATTAACGCATGAAAAAGTACGCTCCCCCGTTCACAAACGATTTGAAGTCATACTGAAATACCAGTAGTTTCATATCCTTCTTACTGAACGCTCCGTTTACTTCCCCGGTAACCCTCGGTCAGAAGTTCTACCGGCAATGCTTACATGTTTCGTATAAATATTTGCTACTTCCACCCTGTTTTGGGACGTTTTGATGAAGTACCTAAGAAAAATTTCACACTGCAGATTTAGCTCGAACGCTTTCACTGTATTTGTTTTATTGGAACTCAATGACTTTGGGAAAAAGTTAAGGTACTACACCACCATTTAGTGAATTTTTTAGCTGTGCGCAAAAACTGGGAAACAATTCCCCTCTAAAGTGTACCAAAATCGTTTGGCGTCATGGTGGAATGTCTGTCATTCTCATAATCGTTAACAGCCATGCTAATTTCTTTTGTTTCACGAATATTCAAATACGTCTATAATTCTTTAGTTTATTAAATATAAAAACCATCTGAATTTGTAAAAATAGTCCACAGCTTGTTATCAACCAGGTTATCAGTATCAACAAAATACACTTTCTTATTGTCGTATTAACAGGCAGTGGGCAATTTTTCACGTGGTTTGAGTATTTCTTTTGAGAAACATCACTGCCTGAAATTGATACGTTGGGTGCACCAAATAATTAAGTTGAGTGACATGTCTTTTCAGATAATTTTTCCAGTGATCGCAAGCAGTACTAGTGTAATAGACAATCGTTGATTTTATAACACAAATTACAGTAGAATAGTATAATTTAAGTATCCATCTTTTATTGGTAGGCCAGAACAAGCACTTCTACACGGGTACAGTTTAACAGTGTTAAGAGAAACTTGCTCGCAGATAGTGTGTTTCTGAGTCAACGTTTAAATCATATTCACCACGGAGGGCTAGGCTGATATACATCTAAATAAATACGTTTTCTGATTACTGAACAGCGCCATTGTCCGACAAATACACGTTGTTCTTGGTAGAAACTACCTTCTATATGACGTATACGACCCACACACAAAATTCCTCGAGTCCCTATATGACTGATTTTTGGGTTGAGTAAATACTATTTAGTGACTGCGTGCGTCCCCATCTTGGTGGTCCTTATTCCGTCGCTATAGTAACAACTACCTTTGCTATAACACGTAGTGGTAAGCCGCAGTATAGCAACCAATCCATACAAATTACAAAGTTTCAAGAGAAGGTTTTACAAGTCCTGCTGAGCCAATATAAATTAATTAAGCTACACACTTCAAGCCTGAGATTGTTTATTTCACCCCAATTCATTCATTTATTTATTTGCAACACAGTCCTTGTTCATAGTGATATTTCATCAGTGGGCCCACTCAGAACTCCGTTAATTCAGTCAACGCTTGTTTCATATAAATCGCTTGATAAAGGCTCTCCGAGAGCGTCAAAACGTTGCGAAACCGATAACTCTTTTGGTTTTAACTCGTTGTGGCTTAACCAAGAATTTACTTAATAGCGTAATGGTATGTTATAAGTGGTTAGTAGCAGTAAGGGGTACATCATTTGTCTCTCGGTGTGTGCTCGGTGTAGTCAGCGGGATTTGCAGGACACTAAAACTGAGATAAACAAAGTAAACTTCATTATCTGCCGTTCATATCACAAGATGTGTTGACAGGTTTCACAGGATACATCTACCAGCTCAGTGGCATCAGCCACAAATTCAGTTGTCTGTTTTCGGTTGATGCTGATCACTAAGCCTATCAATTATACTGCCCCGGTTTATAAAAGAAAGTGAAGATAGTTCGGTAGAACACAGCAGTGTATCGATCAAGATGCTTTCTGTAGGTAACTTACTACCTACGATATCACCCCCTAAGTTTACGACCATACACAGCAATGAAGATATGACCTATTCGTGTGACAAACGATCATGACGAATGCATAGTTTTGCTTCCTTTTTAAACGACGTGTTTCTACATCAGAGTACCGGTATATACTGTGTTACCTTATACATGACAATAGGAAGCACCCTCCGGATCAAAGCTGGACTGGATTATAATTAGCCGACAACCTGCTGCTATCCATCAAAGAACATTAGATGGACATATTTGACTACCCATTCGGTACGTTTTCAAAAGCTCGCAATTTGCAAAAGTAAGAATCATGATAATGAGCAATACACAAAGAACAGTGCAGCACTATGATAAATGTTATTACGATTTATCCTTTGCAAAGTTCCCATATACTTTTAGTTGTCCAAAGGATCATATATTCGTGTGTTAATATGATAATAATAAGAGGGGATGACATGTTTTAAACTTTTAGTAGATAATTCTCCTTGTATGTATTGAACAAGAAACAATATGTGATTGCTATTGTTAGCACGTATTCAATAACCAACGTTATGCCTCGTGTTTTTTAGGTACACAATGTACAACATGACTAGCAGTAATGCATGTTATGTAGAACAGTGTTCACAGTTACTATAGGTACAGGTATTGGTATAGGTACTGGTATTGCACAATATATTTTACTCCTATGGGACATCCGGTGTACATCTGAGAGGTTTTACTATTCGATTAATGTGTGTTGAGCAAAGATCTATCGATGTTATCAAGGTTTTGCTTAATCCAAAGTGGAAATCGATGAACAATTAAGTAGTCCGTTCTAATAATCTGGGTAGCTCTGACAAAATGAAATTAGTAGTTAGATGTTTTGGAGCTGCCGTGTGAATAGTAACAGAATGCCAGAAGGTAACCACCATTACCACAAAGAAAATCCTCTGAGTGGAAAAGTTTTAAATTTTTGTGGGCAAGCTAAATAAAACCGCTAGAAGGCAAAGTGCACAACAAGACGTGTCATTAAAATGAATCTACAAAAGCCTTGTCCACCTTTCAGTAAGCAAAACAGTATTACTTGTAAAATACAGCATGGTTTGTCATCCTAACAATACATATAAAAAGGCCGTGTAACTTCGACACTACGCTAGAGAAAATACAGCTGATACATACAAACAAACCACAAGTAAATTGACTAGTTTTTGACCGACCTACCTTACAAGTTTCAAAGGTAGCTAGAGACCAGAGTATATACATCAGTAAGTTCTGAAGAGTAGTCACGTACGCATCAGTGAATCGAAATGTAGAACTGAAGCACTGAGTTCTCAAGGTCCATTTGTTAACATCGCAGTGACCGTGTTGCAAAACTATTCAATCGTAAATAGGTGGAACAGACTGATGTTCAAAACAACGGATAGCTAGATACATCCCCAAGTAGTTGTCGGAAGCGACCACACAACCAAAACCAGCCGGTCATTGGGTAAGGTGAGAACCGACGTTAAATAGTGCCAAACACCTCTAAAACAAAGGTCACTTGGTTGACATAGTGATATCGTTTACTTCGTTATCATGCAAACAAAAACCAACACCCTGACTTTCATGGAAGCCGTGCTAATCAAGCAACACCGACCAATTCTCTGCGCACGGAAGTGCTGATGCATGCAGCATCGCTGAAGCAAAACTGAAAGTCATCTTAGTTTAGATGAGACCCAACTGTGAAAAGTCAGGGCTTCGGCTGGATTTGAACCAGCGACAGAAACACCGTGCTTCAACGCGGCAAGCGCTCTACCAGCTGAGCCACGAAGCCACGCCATGAGCTCGGAAGTTTCACATTTGGACTCGGTAACCCATCCGTCCTACTGTCTCATACGGAATCCACCAAATGATCCAGGGGATCGACCGCCCCACTCTTAATTGCCGTTGTTACCATTTCCACACTAAATGAAGACATTAGATTATGTGTGCTACAAACGAGAATAAACAAAATTCTAATATCCAGCAACATTCGGTCTTGGACCGTCGATGTTATTCGAAGTGCATTAATCGGAAGGTACATAACACTCAACAGTAATTGTAGGCGTACCGTAAAGCTGGAAAAAAGATATTTTTCACTAAAGAGCAATTTGCTGGTACGTTCGACGAAAAGGCTTCTTCGCTGGAGTTCACGGTTTCGAAAGCCAGACTAGCATAAAATACAATACCTCACAGTCCAAAGCATTCACGTTACAAGTCAGCAACTACATAAAGCAAACGTATTTTCCAGGTAAATAAGACTATTGGCAAAACTATTCCGGTTTTGTGCAGTTGTTAGAGTTAGTCATGATTGGCCAAGTTTTCTACCTTTCAGTGATTGTCATGGGCAAAGCAGGTAGCCTTCATGCGATAACCCAAACATACCAACTGCTTAAGTTCACACGATTAATACTGCGTTCTTATAGTGTTTTTCCTTGGCCACACTTGCTAAATGTGTTATGATTATCAAATTGTAGATTGTTTCGTTCACATTCCATGATTGGGACCTATTGAAACTTTATCACTTAATCCTCAGATGCATCGTAAAATCGAGCTATTTTGCTATACCATTTCAATTTTCAAAGAGTGGTTTAACATAATGACTTAATTGGTAAAATATTTTTATATTAAATAGTACCAGTAGAATGAACCTTTGTCCAATCATTCCCACTCACGATAGGGCGCCTTACTTGTACTTCCTGTTCGCTCGGTCTCAAACACACTCATACGTCGTTTGGCACGGTTGGTGGCCTCAACTGATTCTAAATCCCTTCAATTTCATTAATAATGCACCAGTCCATGAGGTGCAGCAACGACTAGCACTTTCACTCAAAATACATAAGCACACAGTTTCGCCATCACTGGAGTATGATTATGAATGCCTCGGACACACAGTATAACTTGTATTGATTGCTCTAGAACAAGCAATATTTAACATAACAATCTAAAGAACAAATTGGGTTGTTGTGTTTTTAAAACTCCAAATGACAGAGTATACGCTGAACAGGCGTCGTCAAATGGTCGACAAGTGTGTAAACGACACTGCCTAATCACAATTTGCTGTTTTGGTTGGAGCAGCTGAGGTTCACTGAAGATGATTGACAGTGCGCCCTTAGGGACTTGGTCAGAGAGGGACGATCTACCTACCAACTAGGCGCTTTTACTGATTGTTACTCTACACTTTGCTCAGATACAAATAAAATTAAATGGAATGTCATGAAAATCTAATGAACCATATCCGCTGCACGGCTTGAAATAATACAGCACGGGTTGTTGATCCGTATTACTATGGAATGAAGCAAGCTTAAAAATACGACAACCGCGCTGAAAATAAGTTTAAAATTGTGGCGGATGGTAAACATTTTTAATCTGCCTCCAAATTCGGTTACCACGAAAAAAGTTGAAACTTTCTAAAATGATGTTCCAAAAATAGGCGTACGTTGTATTTTACTCTTGTGTCGTTAATAGCAATTCTCCACATTAGTCCATTTTAAACCAAATAAATTTAGGATAAGTAGAACATAGAACATTTTGACTACTGAGATCTCAAACTGTCGTCATCTGCAAAATCCATATTTCCTTGAAACATTTCGTGAGTCTAAATGTGAAACCTACGGGTCAGTATGGCATATAAGAAAAGTGAATGATTACATTCTGTTGAGTGCAAACCTTCAACTACCAAAAACGAGAAGCTTTTTTATTTGATTTCAATTTAGTAATATTTTGAGGCATCCTGTTCAGCATATGAGTTTATCCGACATTCGTTTGAATAAAATCTGGAGTGAAAGTATACAAGTTGGCATAGGTGCATAAAGTTAAAAGCGCAGTCGCTATGCTCAACTTTGTAAGGAACATCTACAAATGCCTCTCAGCATTTAGTAACGACACAACTCCTGATAAACAGGAGTTTACTGTATTGTCAAAATAGTGATTTCCAGTTGCGATAAAAGCCATCCAGTAGTTGAGACTAGGCTGGAATTTCAGAGCATTATTTTGTTGATAAGTGACAGCCCATCATAAATGCATATTCAGCTATTTGATGGAGGAAAATCCATAATCTCATAGCCCACTTTAAACAAGCCCCACAATCCGTGAACACAAACGACAGCTCACATACCGCTAACATGTAGTGTCTGGCCTTGGATCGTTTAAGGTAAGCTGGACTGAAGATTACGTGAACTAAATCTGACAACACTGATCAAGATTGTGACTAACCTTACTTTTATTTGAAAGCATTTCACTTTCTACATTCCTACATATGACCCGTTACTCTCAAATGCGTGCAGCTAACAATACACATATCTAGTAGATCTATATTCTACACGATTTTATATAACTTGAAGAAGTTCTGAAGTCAAAAGCGACCACTACTTTGTTCGTTCCAAAATTCCGAATTCTCAACCTAGCTCACATGTATTCCACATATGGATGGACTTCGAATAATATAATAAGACCACAGTGAGTGCAACGTTGTAAGAGAAAATTTGTTGAAAAAGCTGTTTTACGGTTTGAGTTCATATCAGGCTTCCAGAGCACTTCGTACACATTTACATGAATCCCAGTAAGAGGGAAGACAGGTTAATACTTTTTCCAGTACATTGAAATCACCGAAATGCTTGTATTTCATACAAATGGTCGGTTCATTTGCAGTTGCTCTGTTGGGTGAAACAGCATTGCAGATTAGCGCCAATTGCAAATAGATTTGATTTACGGGTAGATGGCATATGCTGTTGAAGACGTGGATGACAACACAAACAGAACTTGTGAACAGAAAATCAGCCTTATCTATTGCAAGATACTCAGTGGAACCTGACTACTCTGTTAACCCGGCCAACCTGTTCCACGTGTTGTTGTACAGTGGGAACACAAAATACACTAGTTCTTAATAACAGTGGTTAACCAACAATAACCTCTAACCCTGTATAAGCATAAATTGTTTATTCAAATTGTTTTTTGGATTGATAATACTCATTTTATGAACTTAAGCCCCATCAGAACAATACAAACTGTTAGTATTTTCGCATTTTATCTATTGTCCAATGCTTCGCTTACGTAAATCAGGCAGGTGAATCAAACGCAAAAATATTGTTATATTTCCTTAGTGAAAAGGCTGATTAAACAACGCAAGTTATCTGTGTGCGAAATAGCACATGTAACCTAATGACATATGTCCGTCAGTAGGATGTCGCCCCGGACTTCACATGTTCTACCAAAACGTCAAGCCAGCTAACTCCCTGGTTATTTTGGCGTTTTTGCAAACTTTTCCAAATGTAACTGAGTTGGATTGAGTTGGATGCATGCATTATTCAGGGATTTGAGCTCGCTGCTCCATTTTTATAGTCATGACGTTGATAAAATCTACTTTTATTGAAATAAACACTACAACTCTGTAGATACGATCTTACAGTGTGAGTGGCGTGCAAAATCCTATATGATTAAGACAGTAGTGTGATATATACTAGTGAACTTTCTATCTCCTGTATTAAATAGTAAACGCCGGTTTTGCAATTAAAACTTTGTATGCTTACCAATACAGACACACTAATAGAATCAGTGCAGTGAAGCACAGCATTTTTTTTTCAATGGTTTCTTATCCACCGTTGTGTAAATTTGCCGTAAGCTGAACAGCAATAGACTTCACCTGTTGTAAGCAAATTTCTTCTTTCGTTCTATGCGAGTAGAAATTTCACATAAACTTTCGATAAACTTGATGTGTACACTTTTCAGAACACATTGTTCCTGTATTGAATACGATAGTTCGAATGCATTATCAATCATACCATATCAAATAGCATTTCATATATGCATTGGAGTAATTAACTTACTTCTAAACTGTAAGCAACCGTTCCGTTATCCCCAAAGTCCATATCAACAGCCATTGGGAGAGTGGCAAGTTCCCGTTTCCGAGTAGCCTGATTTGCTGCGTTAGTGGATATATCAAACATAGGATTGTCGATCACCGACGAGATGTCTTCATCAACTTCGAACCACAATCCACTAGTATGCTGATCAAATCTCGGTGCATGGTCATTGATATCACGTACGTAAACAGGTACGTGAATGAAAGTGGGTTGCAGTCGGTCAGTAGTTTTAAGAATAGCCAGCTCCAAAGTGATTACACAAGCAAATTGAAAAGGATATTCTTCATCTGAGAAAACAGGAAGTGAAACGTAGTGAAAGATATATCAGGTTGTCAAATTTTATTTAGTCATGTGGTTTTAGTCATCATATGGGCCGAAATTGCGAATTTTCAAATAAATTAGCATCGAAATAGTGTGCCTGTGAATCTGGTTAGGGAGAACAAGTAGAAATAGGCAATACCGCAATGAATCGAAGCAATTAGTTGTGCCCTGCACGCTGAAGAGGTTTCAGTCGTGATGAAAATGCCCCTCGTTTCTCCAAGATTTTTATATAAGCCTAAGTGAGCGGTTTCGTACTGTTGGTGTTGACTTTTGTGCAACATATTAACAGTTGCTTTGGGAATAACGACCTACGCACGTCCCGGTCTTACATACAGGAACAAATAATATGAAGTTTGCATTGTGTTTTAATGGACAAGTATGAACCAGTTTCTTGGTAGTGAGCCAAATATAGGGGTTCTTTTATACGTTGACGTTTCATTGAAAGCGTTATGGATGTCAACCACCCATTACAGACAATGTTTTGCGGTAATACTTCACGGAGTCATAATATTACAAGGACCTCATGCAACTTTAGTTGAGACCACTGCGAATTGCTTGTTGTAAGATAAGGTACTCTTCTCTAAATACGGTTTGCATCAAACCTGCTAGTTATGGGCTGTTCCCAGTGTTATCAATCGTTTTCGAAAGCGTAAACCGCTTCACTGATATCAAGTTTCGCCCGTATCTTTTCTCATGTACATTATAACATTAAGTAATATGAATTTTCTACAGGAGTTCCGTGCGATACCTATCAAATTACTGGCTATCTGTCAAAAGCTGCCGATACTGTTTCTGTGTATGTTTTTCGTATTACTGTACCGAATAGATCACTTGACCCTCCTCGTATACCTGTGACGTCAAGGTATAGACGATCCTGTCCAATTTGTTCACCACTTTAGCAATCAGTTTAATTGTGCACAATCAGACGACTAGATTCTACAGAGTTTCGTAATACGACTGCTATTGTTTAACGTATTCCCACCAGAAAGACAGTTACATCTCGCTGTTGTTATAGTCCGGCAACATACAGATTTGACACAGTCATAATAGTAAGTAAAAAGGTGTACGCAGACTATATGTAATCCTTAGCTAGACCATACAAAAAGTGCCGCCGATTGATGTGAGCCGTAGACAAACAGTCGAGATGTACGGGGTTAACGAAAGTACACGAGGCACATAAGCCAGTTATACGCCTACGGACATAAAACGAGTATGTATGGAATACGATAAACTGAAAATTCATTCTCCCTGCTCAAGCTACACACTGCGTCCCCTCATACTCGGATATAGTTCACCCCCTGGTGATAGAGTTTTCGGTAATTCGCGAAGCTTTTAATAGCCTGGGTTGTATTTATTGTTATCAACTAGTATCCTAGGTCTCTTTGTGAAGAGGATAACCAATGAAGTAATAGGTTAACTCTGAACATCTCGGACAATGTACATGAGTCCTGAGCAAACGCAGTAAACGTTCAGTATACTTCACCATATACCCTGTGATTCCAGTCCTCGTCCCTCTGTTTGGCATCAACTTCTGCGTCACCGGAGCTGCATCAGATAATTTTTGAAGGCAAAACGCCAACCAATTGACCCACAACACATCGCTTCTAGCAATAAATCTAACAATGTGCTGTAATTATTCGATGTGAAATTGAATTTCTGTTGAGGCTGCTTATAACAGTTATTGAGTGAAGTCTTTCCAAAGATCTTTAGTGAGTAACCTGATGCTGCGCCTTTAGTCCAAGCCTATTACGAAAGCCTGCCGCCCGCATTCAACTAAAAACCTTCCTCTTATTGGGAAGTTGCAGCACCAAATTACAAACTGTTGGTCGAGTAGAAGCGAACAGGGCAATTTGGTTCAGTTAAAACTGCATCTATGGGTAGATCACTCACAGATCAACAAATATTTATATGTGCATTCTGACCTAGTTCCTCTTGATTGTATTACATTCTAGTGTACACGTTTGGTAGGGATCTGTATCTTACATAATTTTTGACACATCTCAAGATATCCTTTCAGAGTTACTTATTTTTTGCCTTATACAAAAAGCTATCCTAACGAACGCACAGAAACAAGGTAATTTCATGAAAATATATAATTAGGAAGTCATTGTGAACTAAACATTCTTAGTTTTATTGTTTGTCTAGAACCGAAGTTAATAAAAACACGTAAAACTAAATATAGTGTTCCACGGTTTTCAGTCTGATACGTAGGTCAAAACAATACGTTCAATAGGCAATCCGTAGACTTTGTGCCACCTCAAATTATGACCTTTTGAGGACCACTTCATTCTTCAGTAAAACTGCATTGGTTAGCAGAACCCACCATGATCATGTAAACTGGCATGAGCCCCTTTACTTACGAAAAACGCCTATTCGTCGTCTGAATATGCCCAACGTAGATCCCCTCATTTTCTTCTGTGGTGATGACAGCTGTGTACAAGTCGATGCGACAGCTAAGTATACAAAACTGTGCATTGAAACATTTTGCCAACTATACACAGTCACGTAGGCAGAAGCTGCTTTCTACTCCTCGTTATCGTTGTAAGTAGGCTGACATCTATGGATTATGAAATGTGACTTTTATGCGATCGACAGGATGTTTCGGGTTTCTTCTACTACCCACTTACTCTGTCATCTTCCTGCAAAGTTTTCACATTTAAACTCTTGTAGGTTTCAGATTTCTGAATCACTTTGTGATCTGTTGCATTTTATGTCAATCATACAGATGTGAGGTTAATAATGAAGAAATTCACAGCAGACTTTCGACGCCGTCAAGGTTGTATATCCGTTGGTAAGACTTACGGGAACATTCAGCGCCTACGCACGTGTCCTATGCCGCGCACTAAAGATAATTTGCCTTAGTTCTGTTCGTCATTTTTTGTCAAACCGAGTGAACCGGAAGAGCCGTAAAGCTGATATCGGAAAGTATTTGAAAAAATCTCTCAAAATGGCTGCACAATGGTTCGTAAAGTGAGTTTAAGCTAACTTCACGCACAACCGGGTTCCATATAATTGACACTGGCCACCGAATTAAACCAGTGGAAATACCCGAATCGTTCACTGATTCCGCCGGACCTACTTCAGATCTGTGAGAGTCCGACTGTACTCAAAATCTGAGACCACTTTTACCAGGCTCTTTGCTCCTTGTTTTGCGCACAGAAGCATTTCAAACAAATCCTTCACAAAGCTACCTGAAACAGGAATAAACGTAAGCAATTTGACGTCGTCAGCCATGGCCAAAACATGGGCCACTCATCACATACCAACACCTCTCGTTAAGCTGTGAGCTGTCTCATCGCGTGAGATACTTACTAACCTGCAGGGCTTACTCCATATATACATCTCACGCAGTACATGTAGTTTTGTAAACGTGATAGATAATATAGAACAGCTGCTTGTAACACTGAAAGTTTATTAATTTTACAGGAATCTGGAGAGGACTATGTTAATTTGCTGATCAGTCCTTATGAAACATCCAACAAAGAATCTAATGTACATGCGTATTATCAATTTTTCTCAATCTGTAACACTTCTGTAAATCCAGTCTACTGGATGTAGTCCACTACATCAGAGTTATCAACTGCACACCATGATTCTTAATAGCAGTGCAAATCTGTGCTTACGTTATTGAGCCAGTGAAATGATGTTGCACTCATACTTGTGTGAAATAAAACTGCTAAAATTACGTTAGTGGATCTTTCGCTTATCAGGCTGGCACACACTTGTTCAAACACCATTCAAGATTTTAGACGAATCAATCAAAATATTCCGTGGAAAAATAAATAATTAAAGAACAGCCACTGTTTTCTGTGCAGTTTACAATATTCTCTCTAATATCTACCGCGTTGGTGTCAGTCACGAAATTTTCGACGCATGAACAAGAGGTCACTAAATTATTGCTGACGGTTGATGAAGCTGCCAAGTCGGTCATACTTCCTGTTTTCGTTTATCCAGGTTAGATCGTGATTCGAAAAAATACACTTTTGGTGGTGATATTCAGTTGACTTGCGCAGTCTTAAAAGCATTTAAAGTGGTGAAGATTTGTGTTTAACCAAGGATGAGAACTCAGAATTGTTTCATTTTGATTAACCTAGTCACAATTAATCTATTTTCTGAATGCAGCCAACCTGCGATCCACCTAATCACTACTTTGTGAGTGGGAGTTACTGTTTAATCTATCAAAGTGAAAAACAAATAAAGGGTTTTTTTAAACATTTTTTCTAGTGTACTCCGTTGTGGTGAAAATGATTTTGGTGCCTGCTGATTCTCTAAAATGTTTACTGATATTTAAATTGAAGTAGAATTTTATGGATACGCGATGGTTCAAAACTTTCTTTGAAGTAATTTGAGGCTGTCACATCACCTTTTCTGTAACCAACAATCGCTTGAAAAAGTCAAGGTGGCTTTCATTTAACGCTTTGTGTGACATTTATAGCAACTTGGACGAACTATATCTTATGCTTAGTATTCGTCAGCAGCATGACTGATTTGCAACTTACTAATGAGACTCATGATTTCGTTAATTGGGTTTTGTTCTAACATGTATTTCAAAATGTTAGAAAACACAAGCCTTCAGTTTCAGTCTATCAATCAAACTCGTGGTTAAGGAAGTGGTTTTCTCCTCAGACCATTGATGTAACAACCTTATCGACATCCGATCTAGTCAGTCAGCTGGTGGCTGCATACATTAGCGGACAGTATGAAATCTTGTTTGAATGAAACTAAAATCTCTCCGGAAACGGTTGTCTCGAGAAATAGAAATCGCCCTTTCAAATACACAACCACCTTAACAAGCTTATAAAGGAAGTATCATACCCAACTTGATAAAATGTTAGGTGGTGGTGTACATAGAGATGGCCTTAAATGTCGTTGCTCATTTTCCTAATGAAATGTAGCAACGGAAACTCAGAAGAAAAGGTTACTGAATGCTGTTCTAAGCTTTTTCAGTAAGAGGCAAGAAACATTCCCATTGAATCAAGGGTAGCGGAGACGCAGTGAATCTATACAAAAAGTTCACAATCAAATAAAAACATGTGATTATCCCAAGGCGCCGCATTTTAAGAGACTATCATTGAATGCTTTTTTGCTAATGATCTAGTGTAGGATAATAAGTTCATTTATTATTGTCTCCAAAACACCCCAGTATGCTTGTGCGTGCGAGGTCAAGTCTGCCTTTTGTTTGAGAACACAGAAGCACTAACCTTCAGCAAACAACTCAAACCAAGTCAACCCTTTTGCTGCTGCTAGTCTATCCCTCTATTTACGTCTACATTAATTTACAATCAACTAGAAATGGAGCACGCAATGATTAGGAGTTTAGAAATTCATAAAAGGTATGCAAGTTGACTCATAAACGGACTATAAACAAACGGAATAATTATTTTCTTGATCTGGCACACTTTCCTTCGAGCACGGTAGGCCTCAACAGCTTAACGGAAGTTTAAGCACCATATATAGTTAATGAGAACATATAAACGTATTCAAAGTGAAGGACCATTCAACTTGTTGTGCCGTCCTTTCATTCGCTTAAATCGACCATAATTTAGACGGCTTTAGGGATGTAAGACCACAAAACCTAACGTCCTGCTTCAACACATAAACTGTGTCCCTCGAAGTTTAATAGAAAGCAGTGTTTGTCAAAGTGTTTGATATATTGCTTCGAACACTTACGTTTGGCTTGTGCATAGCTAGAACATTTCCCCTACGCAATAGTTTACCTAGTGCCAATCAATAAAAACTTATATACGTCATTGGAAGTTAACTTCGAAACAATTCACTGCTCAAAATTTAAATTTGCGAATTACCTCAGTTATGGCGCCCATTAGCCATGTGCTGGCAACCACTAATAGAAAAATGGAACATCTTTTCATTCAAATCGTGCCAACAGAATCATTTTTCAACATCATGTAAAGACTGTAGAACTTATCTTTGATCTGCTGACATCAACTTGAACTTTAGAATATATCCCAATCAAAACTTCAGCATATATTATGACCTTTAGAAATATTCAAACTAATGTAAGCGGATAATGAATGCTGAAGCACGTCCATTTTCAATTTAGGAGTTTATTTGACTCGACCCATCACTGAGTAAATGTGGCTCAATATTCATCTCAAATTGAACTAAGTGTCTGGGATATATTTCTCTAAATTAATTTTTTAAATTAATTAAATTCTGACCACTTTTGCCAGAAGACTTATGCAGCAGTTAAGTGTCCATCGCCTACTCCGGATTTATTGTGAAATAACTAATTACTGTCGCAATGCAGGTTGTGGAAAATCCTTAGGGGTAGTTTGATTTTACACTCTCAATTTATCCGATTGGCTTGAACGCGTGTAAATCTAGCAAATGACTATCAGATTTTCACGATGATGTTTCTTCATCATCACAATATGGTCGTTTAGGCATAACGGTTGCTAACGGCTGGTTTAAATTATAGCTCCAATTTCATAAAATGTAAAGCATAAAGGGTGAAGGGCCCCGCTTACTGTTAAGCTGAAAGTACTATTAGTATACTAATAGATGAAATGAACGTAGGCGGATCATAACAGATTAAACTTCAGAGTTCAGTTTTACAAGTGTCACTCATTCTTACGGGCTCCACCCAACAGAGGGACCTGGGTGTTTCATTTTTCCGATGTTGATGCGAAAAATATCCCAGGTGACTTCTTTCTTAAAATATTGGGTATTTCTGCAGGTTCTGTAAATTTTCTTCTAGTCGATTAATGGGTTTTTATCACAACAACAACAGATGAATTTAAATGCCTTGATACAATTGTGAGTTATAGTGAAAATGGCGCCGGCTCAATAAAGGTGCTGTTGCTCGCTTTGTTTCTACAAACTTCAGCGAATGTGTGTCGACTGTTGGGCTGCGAATTAGCAACTGTATATATGAATCACATTTCAACGTCTAATTCCCAAAATCTTAATTGGAATGAAATTGTTATTAAAAGGTTTCTCCATCTACATTTCAACCCAGCCATTAACGAAAACTCTGTGAGTAGTGTGGTGTCGAAGAGATGGTGACCTTACCATCCGAAACCAAACACGAAGAGTGCCGGTTTAACTCGTTGGACAAGTTACACTCACTTAATATCTCCAACAACAACCGTCTCATCATGTTGTGTTGTCTCTTTGTTGAGCATCGATAAGCAAGAAAACCTAGATTGAAACTCGTTGATCCGTTTATTTGATGTCTCCATAAGTCTACCATTTTGCTAAAATTTTCAGTGTTATATAAATTTCGGCGGAGATAATATTTTTGTGAAGAAACTTTATTTCATAACTGAAGTGTGACCAAGAAAGCACATTTTCCCAACAAGAAAAGCGAGCCATTGCTTTCCAGCCTCATTATAACGTAGCATAGTTCTACCCCTGAATAGTGATACATGCAGGGTTGCTTTATACCATTCATTGTGATTATCGTTGTGTTATGTATGTCGTCAATAAATCAAAAACTTAGTGAAAATTTACTTAAAATGATCGCTTTATTATATACGAAGCTGCAAACTATAATTTACGGAAGGCAAAACTGCCTTAAACACTGGTTTTGTAACGATTCTTCCAGTCGGTTGGGGCGTTTTCTGCGGATGCTATTTAGACAATTTGAAATTATTTGCCAGTATCATGTTTACGAACATTTAAGTGGATTGCACGCCTATATTATTGCATTCAACTTGATATGAAACAAACTTTGGAAAGTAAATGTACGCTTTTTATCGTAATCTGTTATCAAACAACAAAATATGTGCTCAGCACAATATGTTCCAGAATGGTGAATTATCAATTTGTCTCAAATAACTTGATGAACTATTCCGATTCTGTTTATATTTTTAACCTCACTTTGGATTTGAGTTAAGTCTTTGTTAAATGTAAAATAACTCATTTTTGGGCGCTTTATAAATCATTCTTTGTATCTTATTAATTTGCAAGATACGTACGTGAATGTTGTCTATTTTCAAAATAAACTTTCCCTCCTGTAACTGGTCAATTATAAGATATACATGGTCAAAAACACACTGGTACCATAAACGAATTTAAAAAAGTGTATTATTTGTTTTTACCTGAGCTAAGATCAGACTTCCTAAATTAAATATATGTGGATTACGGGGGAATTACCTAACCAAGCAGTATCTCGATATGTAAGTTATTATGGGTGGTAAGTCAACGCAACAAGCAGTTAGAAAATAGGGTGTGTTAACTGTGTTTGTCATTTAAGTGAATTATAACAAAATGAAGCTGAACATCGTTACCAGAAACAGTAAGGATTACGTTGAGTAATCACATTAAAGGCGGTGTGATTGCTAAGAGTCACTTCCCCAAATTGTGAGTTTGATTTTTGTGAACAACGGAAACTTTTGTCGGAAGGAAAACCTTCTAGGTAGGGAAGGCTGGTTTGTATAATCAGACACCACTATTATGGGATCGGTTAACATTCCAATTCTTACCATCAGACTCTGAACTCAACCTTTGTATGTACTTATTTACTTTACGATATTGAATACTGGGCGATGCCATACTAAACGACAATCGTCAGATAAGGTATGGGATCGTCGTCGACCTGGATTGAACAACAGTGTTTTTATTAGGGTTTCGTGGACTATTGTTGAACATTCAATCAGCTACAATAATTCCATTAGTAAGGGGCTTGTTACCGAGTGTTTGTAAATCCATCAACGATGGTGATTTTTAGCATTAACCGTCACTGCAAAGACCGTTGGTGTCCGATTGTACAGACCTGACCTCCGTGACCAGAACAAGCTTCCAAGAGGATAAACTTCCTTAGACTACCACCAATCAGACGTACAATTTAGTACGATGATCGTGAACTTGTTAACAGTCTGGCAGCTATAAATACATGTTCGTTCATCACTGTTCTAACTACCTACCTTACTACATTAAAATTCATTCTGTTCTACTATCATGATCGCTATTTGGCTACTCAGGATGTATACTGATGACTTCAAAAGTGAGAAATTTGCTTGACTCACGGATGCATTCTACTTGAAAATGTGTTCTTACTTATTTGACTATTTATCAAGTTCAGTTTCGGTAGTATGATTTTAGATAAATTTATCAAGACGGTAGGAAGTTGAATATAATGACGCCGAGCCCATTGTAACATTCAAATCTCGAGAGTTGTAGTTACTCTGTTCTAATCAACTTGTAACCATCTTTTGATCCGATACCTGGATTGAACTTGAAATACTTAAATTTTAACTTGTAAAGTGTCTCAATATTCTAGAAAGTAGTGGGTATATGTTCCGGTTTGACCTTTTTAAATATTAACCACTTCTTTAGTGGTATTTGCGTAATTATGTAATGTGTGGGTTGTATAGATATCTATATTTCTATTCCTTGAAACGACACGGTACTTCTCATTCACTCATGTAATTCATGTGAAGAGGCACTATATTTGGGTTTATAATAGTTATTGATCGCCAAGTGCTCGCAGCATTAACTTAAAGCTGTATTTGATTTCGTTCCCTCTCTGAACAAAGATAATAAGAGGACAAATCTGACTGTTCTCCGACCAGTCGTGTAATGCGGAAATAACCGTTATATTACAAACTCTATTCTTTTGAAAAATGAATTCTCTATAATGTCCAGGAACTCTTATGTGTTTACTACACTCACCCAATGAACAACCATCGTTGCGCTGGTAGCACCAGTTTACTAGGCAAAACATGAAATCTTTTGGGAAACGATTACCTATAACGTTTAATTCAACTGGACAACATTTCTTATTATATACGGTGAAAATGAAAATTAGTGGAACAGCTCGTTCCATCAAGAGTCAAAGATCGTTAGATCATAAGTGTGTAGATGACAGAGCGTTGAACAATTACTGCGTGATAACTGAACTTGGACTTCAAGTGTTCACTTCTGAGGTCACTGAAAAGTTTTCAAAATTGTAAGCTCAGACAACACATATTTAAATACATGAAAACTGACTTGCACGTCTGGATAGAACTAAAAGCTTTTCAAACACGATGCGAGTTTGTTGTTTATCCAGGGTAGGTGATGCGTGGTTATTTTCTTAGCGATAAGCAGTAGGAAATTTTGATTAACATGAGTCAAACTTCATTTATTGAATCGCAGTTTCCGCATTCATAAAGACTTTCCGGCTGGCTCCATTCGACAGAAAGTACCTGATTCGAGTTTCTTTCTTGTCAGAGCTCGTCAGTAGTGCATATTTTGCCATGGCCAGGATTAGAACTCCTGCCAAGCTTTCATGAAGAAACTGGGTAGACCAATGCGCCAGTTTTTCCAAATTAAATAGTACCAAATTTTCATATGGAAACACATCCGTCTGTGAATAATACTCAAAGTACTCGATCGCCTAGGGAGGAGGGATTATCTCCCTGTTAACTCTAATCAATAGCCCCAGGATTACAACCTCCCCCCAACTTGTACTCACAGTAACCATCAAAATTGTTCAGTGGCAATTAATTGCTTGTCATTAGCAAAATACTTCAACATTTTACTTTAAGGAGTACGGAAACCTGCGGCTAAACATGAACAAAGTTCGACGTATAACTTCCCAATTTTTCATCGCTTTAATCGGCCATGCGACCTCAACTTCAGTAGTGTAGATAAACCATAAACAGTCAATAAAATATTCCTTACATTCCAAAGTGCTGCACATTTGAATCGGGCTATCTGGTTTTGTCAATGGTAATACCGGCAAATATCGATGGACTTAAAGAGAGATGGTGGATTCTCACAAACTTCTTTTTACAGATTCAATATTAAAAGCAAAATCTCCGGAAAAGTAAATCTTAATTACTGAGGACTATCCGGCGATTTCAGCAATTTTGAGTCAAACATCACAAACTTGTTTGTATCCTTCACACTCAGAGAGAAGTTCCAGCCAGTCTCTTTCGAAAATTCCTATCCTGGCCGAATCAGGAACATGTAACACTGGTTAGCACACACAAGAGCGAAACTCATGTATAGTGCTTCTTTTGAAACACGCTGGCTGCATAGTCTATTTGTAAACAAGTCATGTGAACAAACGTGAGTGATGTTCACCGTGGAAGTAGATTTACTCATCTACATTTGAAGACTATGGGGATACCTCTAAATTGACAATTTCTTGTAAATATAGATGTTTTCGCAATTCTCAAACTGAAGTATTATTTCTTCCCTAAATTTCATGGTGGTAACTCCTATATTTCGGCCTGATATTTTTGCAAAACGTTGAGCTTCTTTCCTAACGTGTGAGCACTTATTTTTGTTAGAAGTTCAGCGTCATAAGTAAACAGTTTTTGTGCCTGCTGCATTTTGTTCCTTTTTAGTGATGTCCAAAAGCAGCCTTTTGCTTTGATGATTTTGAATAATGCACGCAGGTCCTAACTATGGTCGACAGATCACTGTTGACTATTAAACATTGCGCGTTCTTATCCACAATCTCTACCAAACTTTCGTCCATTTTCACTTTATTTCCACTTTCAGCACTAACGGAAAATAAAAATGATAAGTTCAACCAGTGAATTTTAATCGGCTGCTTTCTGTCTGCGGAATGATGGGTTAGCATGGGGATCCTAACTGAATCACACATATGTGTAGCATTCCAAAAACTTGATTTACCATGTTGTTTGATTCGAACTTAGTTGAACATTCAGGTTATTTGCTGACCATGTAGTGTAGATCTCAGTCACATATGAAGTGTTCATCTTCTGAGACTACACTTAACGACCGTCTGGTCGGTTGTATCTAACACTCACGTATGGATTTTCATATCCGCTTAGAGCGTAGTTTATATGTTGCCGTCAACACGATAAGCAAACCATTACACTGAAGTTCCTGTTCTTTCAACTGATTTCGAAACAATTTATAGGCCTGTGACTCAAGAATTAGTAAAGAATTATTTGCGTACAAAGGTTTTCCGGTAAACCGGTTCACGTATCTACCACATACGATCTATGGGTCGAATTGCAGGTTCCATTAATTATGGTGAATTATTTGTTGCATATGTAGACATTACTACGCGACATGTTAACTGGACACCGCTCTCATTCTGTTTAACAGCTTGTTCAGCCAAGCTAGTTGTTTTGCCCTAACTTGAAACAGGGAAGCAGACAGGGAGCTTAAGTCAGCTAGGCAATTCAGGATTTCAACATCACGAAGTCATGCTTGCTTTATAGAATTCCTCCGATGGTAAAATCTCTAATGTTGTTTCAAGTAATTCGTAGCCTTGCCTACTAAGCTTCATATATAGTTAACTGACTAAGTGCCAGCATCAAATCTGCTGGATCCCCTTCACGCGTATTTGTCGACGTCTTCATAAATCTTCATAAAACTTCATTCTTAATGTTCGTTACACAACCTTCTCTACCTCAGTTGTCTCAACGGAACCGTCGTTAATTTCTCAGCACAATTGTTATAACGGATCATGCGTTTACACCGAACAGGGTGTGATATTGTTCGAAAGATAAAGAGAACATGAGTGAAAACTGTGTTAGTCGGTTGACGTTCATCATCCTTCAGCCTGTGCCTTTTTCAGGGTAAATATTACAAGGCAAACTAAATTTTGAATCACTTTTTAGTTCCGAAACGGTTCTAGTTATGGATTTGGTAATTTTCGGACCAAACCAAGTTAATGGCCCCGACGAACTAACTCATGATCTAAAATGAAGTGTAATAAATCTTCACTTGCAACCAGGATTTCTGATCATTTATTTAGATACCGAACTTTGCTGCAGTTGATGGATGTTCTCCCTTCGGTTTGTTCAACCCGTTAGCTGTCACCGAATTACTATCACAAACACTGTCAAGTGCCACATCTTGGTCAAGTTGAATCATTTTTTGTGGTTAGGTTTCTTTTCAAAGATTGTCACAAGATATGTGGTGAAACGAATACCATCTACATGTATTCAGAATAAACCGCTCGATTAGATGACGTAAATAAATTAGAGTAACACCAAAGTAGATACAAACACACAGTTCAGCTTCTTGCCATTTTATCAGCATAACACGAAACAATCGGTTGAAATAACTTTCATATAGCTTACTGATCCTCCAGTCAGGTTGAAAACAAGCGGAACCGGAAGCCAATTTACAAAACGCACATATAACACCACGGGCGCACATAAATAAGACTGGCGATACCAACTTCAATGTTGCATAGAACTTTCGTCGTGTTTAAAACAAATTGTTGGTTTATTTGCCCGCACCCAAGTGAATGTTGAGAGAAAGGATGGAGTATGTTGGTCTGGACATCCACAAGCTAGTATAAATCAATTTGTCACGAAGAGATGAATGCGGAGCTCATTGCAGAAACTGGTCGCTTGTGATAAGGTGAACTAATAGTTATTACACATCTCTGCCGAAGTTAGTGTGTAAGTCGTTAATGCTTGAAGCCTATCATTCGCATAAAGCCATCTGAATTGATGTTGAAGCGTTTGCGGTCAAAGCTCGAGAAACAATGAGACAACAAAACAATTTTGGATGATACCCAACTATGAAAAGTCAGGGCTTCGGCTGGATTCGAATCAGAGGCAGAAACACCATGCCCAAACGCGGCAAGCGCTTTACCAGCGGAGCTACGAAGCCACGCCAGGAGCTCGGAAATTTCACACTTGGACCCGATTACCCATCCGTCCCACTGTCTCCTATGAAATCCACCAAATGATTCAGGAGATCGACTGCCCCGGCAGGATTTCTCGAACAGTTCATGCTGGAAGCCACCAACGCCACTGTTGAGCATAGAAATTGTACTACTAATAAGTAGTTTGGCAGATTTACGATTTTAGAAGAGACCCGACTGTGAAAAGTCAAGGATTCAGCTGGATTCGAAACAGCGACGGAAACAGTGGAATAACAAAATCTGTCAACAGTGCCATACTATCGCACTTGGTGGATTCGAATCATTCGGTTAACGTTACGGATGCACTTGGTCCAATCTACCGAGTTAAATCCACCCAGTCGAGGGCGGTGAGGAATAGGATTCTGTCCACAGCAGAAGCTATTGGAATTCGTCTGTACGACCCAGCCCTCTGCGTCCAGAAACGTTTGTTCAGACTTTCGATCTGCTTTGGCTATCTCCCCATTCTGTTAGCCTGTCAGGATCCACGGTTCAAGTGGGTACTTGGTTGCAATGTGATATTGAATTAACTGACCTCATTAATCACCCGTTCCTTGTTTATCCCCTTCATGATTCCTCTGTAAGATGTGCGATAAAAATGTGATGTATTTAGCCTGATGATGTATCACTAAAAACGAGCGTGTTTGATACACAGTAATTTTATCACTCATGTGCAAATTTCTGGGTGGTTACATATGGAAATTCGGTCAAACTTAATTTGAGGTCAATGGTGCAGTGGTCATCAAAGTTTGTTCACGAAAGGTTCACAGAGGTTCTAACTCCGGCCATAACGAGGATACGGACTATCGACGAACTCCAACATAAGCAAAATCCGAGTAAATCGCCTCTTTTTGAATGGGGCTGACTCAGAAGTATGTAGGAATCCAACAGCCGCAAGTGTTTGTGTTCAACTTTTAATTTAAATTGTGCTAAAGAGCATGTGTTTAGTGGTCACAGTTTGCCGGGTTTGGTGGTAATTCATATGCATAAGGTGTGAGTATCTAGCAAACTCTGAACACACATCCTATCACAAAAAGACGGCATATTTTGAAGTTTCTGGTTAGTAACACATTGGCAAGTTATTTGTGCCGTTTACTTCAAACTATGTTGTCCGTGAACACACCAAATGTACGCAAATCATCTGCTTCGTGATCCTACGTGACAATAGCATATGCTACTTGTGTCACGTTATCTAACAATACTGTAATGCTATCTGGACCAGAAGGAAATTTCACACAACTTTTATGAGTTTTTAACGTCCATGCTCATCTATGAAATCCACCGAGTTTTGGATAAGTTCCAAAAGTACCTCTGCAAATGAGCTACTAACTAAAAACCCCAGAACGTACTGCTTATTGTTATATGAAGTATTTACGAAGTTGACCGGGTAGGCATACCTAATGTGCACCAACAACCACGTAACTGGTCAAGGGATTCCAAAGAGTGTTATTCCTTAATTGCACACTATTTATGCCACCCCCCTCACGGGGTAACAGTAGATGTTGCATGAGAACAGAAATCATTCTGGATAATACATAATGACCACAGTTTAACCGCCGGCAGCAACCATCGACTGTTTATTGTTTTGGTGCTCATACGTAGATTGCCTCCGTTAGTACCGTTTCCGAAATGTCAGTTTATAAACCACCCATTAATTTTACAATACCTCTTAGATGAACCTCATAGTTTCTACGTGTAGAACGTTTCTTTACATAAATCCGTATCCTTCGGAATGTGTCCAAGTGTGTCATATTGTTTGTATGGAGTTCCACTTCAGTAGTATTAAGTACACAAATATATCGGTGGCAGATAAAAATATTGATATCGTTAGCGAAATAACTACTGTGTCGTCATTTTACATACAAAACATTTTCCGCTGCTTGCTGACTATTGATCCAGTTCAAAAACGTATGACATTCATATTAACGTTGAGTACTATTCTTTAAGTATTTTGTGCTTCAGTTTATAGACGATTACCTGTTCCTTCGATATGCATGTTTCCATGATCTGTTCTTTGATTTTTGACGCATTGTTTCTCCAAAATATAGTTCTCCCGGTCCACTCGGCCTTTGACTATTAGTTTTGTTCCAACGATCACAAAGGTTTTTACATCGTTGAGTATGGTAACTTGGAATGGGGTGGACTGTCGTTCGATTTTTGCATTGGTTTCTTTATGGACGTTGGTTACACTTAATCCAAGTCCCTGGAACACACGTTCCAAGTCACATACAGTTGTGCCCGGTGAACACTCTTCCACAACGGAACAATCCAGTTCAGCTCCAAGTAGTGAGGGTAGAGCTGCAAAAATTTGCCAGGCCCATGAAAACATAATTAAGTAGCTGCAAAAAAGATCCATTTTGTCAACAAACTGCTTCATATGCATACATTCCCGGCATAACAGTTATCAACCATTGTTTTGTTATTATAAAAAAGCTGCGACGGAATAATTGCTTCTCAATTTCAAATTGTTGGTAGAAAGTAAAGCTCACTTCCCCTTAATAGGGTAGGAGAGCGTAATTTGTGGATATATGTACTTTTTGGTTGGAGTTAACCAGTAAACAAACACCTGACTGCAGGTACGCACGTTAGTGTGGTTGTCTGTGTCGTACGATCAACACGCCGTAAATTGTGGAGTTCTCTGATTGGTGGACATTAGGTCGTTTGAGCTGTCATTGGGTAAACACTCTCATATCCTCTAAACAACTAATTCTATTAAAGTACCGTAAACTGCCTACATCAACTAGAGGTTCCGAGAGAAAATTTTCGTGGATAGGGGTGATATGAGAGATAGTATAAAATTCGCAAAATTGTTCAGAAACAAGCATCGTCGTTAACTTTCGTAAGGCTATTATAAGGACAATCATGTAGAGTGGAACAATTCAATCTAGTTAAAACATGCGCGATCAAAACATCTGAATGATTTACCGGATTTACACATGTCGGCAACATAATAGGAACCTAATCGTCAGTAAAATATTACTTACATTGGCCAACAGAAGGACCTTTCTGGTTGGATTGGCTAGAAACGAAATGGGGTGAATAAAACAGATTTTAACACTCGTGCCTTGCAATAATGATAGAGTATTTTAGAATCACTTTCTGATGAGAAATGTCTGTTACCGATAGACTTACGATGTGGTTAATTTGAACCCCCACTTATATTTTCGGTTGGATCGGTGCAACCGACTGATAGCGGTGGATGCTTCATGACAAAGTAGTTTATTTGCTAAACATAATTTTCCCCGATTCAATCGAGTACTGAATAGCCCATTTCTAACTATGAGCTACGGTTGGATTATGGCCTAAAGTACTCCGACTCAAGTCACATCCATACCTTCTCATGTTGATAGACTGAACCCAGAAGGAAGCTTGTAAAAGATGGACTTGGGAATTTAACATAAAACGTTAAAATAGTTTAAAAGTCATACATTCTACGAACTCACTAAAGTGTATAGGGAAATGTGGGTGCTCTCTCTAAAAATACTGGACACCTGAGGTGTTGATATACGGATTGTTCTTCTGGTATGCACCCGGATATAAAATCCTGAGTCCAAACTAAAGGCATACCAGAAAAATAGCCTACGTAATCGAGTCGAATAATCGTAGGCCTCAGCACACCGCCGTAGCCACAGCAAGACTAGCTGGCATGAGTGTGTGCCCACATTTCGGGTCGGGTCGTTCGGCTCCACTACTCAAGTGTTTTGGCGACCGAGGTCTACGGTCGGCAACACATGGCTGCTGACAAACATTTTGGTGAAGCTTTCGACGTTTGAGAAGCAGAGCTGGGTTGCGAACCAGTAAGCGTCGACGGGTGAAAAGGGATCAAGTGAAACTACGATTTTTCCCTGACGAATTGTGTTATCATGATGATTTTTTTAACCAAAAGCTGAATAACAAAAGGCTCCATTTAGGAACGAAACAGATTTACAAAGTACCAAGAAGATGATAGAAAAATTACTGTACATACTGTGCGTGTAAATGACTGATAACGGTTTAGCATCGACGCTTTCATTTCACCGAATGCAAGCCGGAATTGTGAGCCCTTAGGTGACTAGTTCGTCCTATATCTGTCTCTCTGTCTATCTGTCTGACTTCTTTATAGTGTCATGCTGAATCACACCTTTCTTAGTCGAGCTTGCTGGACAATGACTGTACGTGACTAATTGTAGGCGAATTATCATGCCAGAACCAGATCACACTCCTGGGACGCAAGTAAGCGAACAACGTACCGGTAATCCGAAAACTGAACACTGCATTCAACTGGTTTTTATTTATGCGACCTGTGACGGAACTGTGGAGGAGACCACTAGAGGGTTCAATACACAGCATATGGGTACGCGATTGGTCAGTCTGAAGGCGGATGTAAACGTTTGTTATAACACGTAGTGCTCATGACCTGC
>JTDE01000551.1:50978-73960 GCA_014338405.1 Paragonimus skrjabini miyazakii | reverse complement strand
AGAAACGGCCGACCGCCCAAATCAACGGTGATGTGCGACAGTGATATTCTGTGACGTATAAAAGACAGTCCCCAAAATAATGTCCGTCGGATGGTTCAAACATAGAACATTTCGAAGTTTAATGTATACCGGCCATATGGGGAGGTTCGATTACAAGAGCTTTCGCTGTCGTATGCAGCTAAACTGGAGTCATCTTGCACATGGTTTTCAGACTGACCTATCGACTAGCCCTTTTCGAAAGGAAACACGAGACCTGAGTTTCCTTTCTTACGGCTCATAACTAGTACATATCCGGAATTCACAGTCCGGTCCTCCTGTTTGCGAGTTTATCATGTTAACTACAACATCAGTGTTCTCACAATAAGCATGACCAACTAATCATATTTGACCGTTCAAACAAAACCTTGTGAGAATAGCACAGAGTTTGCCTGATTATTTTGAGTAAACGGAATCGCCTAGTTCAATGTAAGCGGTTAAAGTGAAGTTGCTATCTTCATTGAATTAACTGAGCGCATTTATTCAAAAGTGATCGCTGCAGTCAGCAGTGAGTTGTGTTTAACTTGAAGTTTACTCATTCATCCTTATTCTAGTTACCACTTTTATCACCGTCAACAGCAAGAAATCACTTTATATCCGCAAGTACAAAACCGTTTAGCCGCCCTACATTGATGGCTTTACTATTTCGCATCCAGGTATCTCGAGTGACCAAATGTTCATTTGATGGTACTCTGTAAATAGTCTGTTTACCTTAGTTAGGGGTCACCAGTGCTTACCACAGTAGTCATTTTCAATCTATTGTTCTCGACGCGGCCGTTCACTTTACACGATCCCTGTCTGTCTATGATACATGGCTTACAAAATTTTTGAGAATTTTCAACAAATATGCCGGGAAACACGGAACAACTCTGAGGCGATGCTGTTAAGTAGCATTACAGGTCTATTGCTTTCGACTTGATGCTTGAAAATTACGCATAATTCTCACGTTTTGGTTGCCTTTGTCAAGCGAACATGAGTAAAAAAGGCTAACAACGAACTGTCCGATCTTGATTCTTTTATGTACACTTGAGACTAATTGTCAGCGAGCTAGTCATCGACTTTTAAAATAGAACGTCTTGTTAGGTCTCACAGTCCGGGCGTATAACTAGTTAAGACATGTTAAAGGTTGTTTGATTTGTGTGATAGCATACTGATCATTCAGTCGGTCCTTGGCTGGCCTAACTAGCTTAAGGTCTATCCTTATTTGTCATTCGTTCTTTGTATTCGCAACAACTTGTTTAAAAGCCTTATCGGTAACCGAAAATGAGGTGCCTAACTCCACTATGTATTTGTCAACATTGAATTTAGCAAGTCTTCATTTCGTTTTATCATGTCGCTGTACGCTAAGCATCAATGTACTTATTTTTGATGGGTAGCGTGTCTTCCGTAATGATTCGAATGATGTTACTTAAGTCAGCTTACTACCGTTTGGTCAATGGTCATTTGCCAGCCCAGAAACGACATTGAAAATCACTTGCCCATAATCGATTGCTATCACTAAGTACCTGTTTGATTCAAAATGAGATACTTACAGTTAATTATTGTTATCTTTACTACGCGAGAACACAACTACATTGGAAGGCACTACAACCTTCTAGAGAACTAGGATAGTCCGCTCAGCTGGGCTGCCAGTAATAGTGCCGTCGTGATAACTTTAAATCCCATCGTACAGTTTTGACAACGTTTGATGTAAAATAAAACTAACTTCACACAACTGAGTAGGTAGAAAAAGCGGTTGCCATAAACATTGTTTAAATGTCATCAGTAGTTGCAGTGTCATTGTCAACTATTGTATTCAGACACTAGGTTACTTTAATTGAAGACCACGCCTTCACCGTTGCCATTCTGGTATACTCATCAGAGGTTGAGGGAAATAAGACGAAATGAGAAATTAATGGTGTTCAATCCGGACAAGGGTTCAGTTGTGTTGATGGATGAAACGGAATATATGAAGAAAAGTTTTGGAATACTCGGTGACACTCAAAAGTTTTGCCGGACGGCACACCCAACAACGCCCGAGGATGGAAAACGGGAATCATCCGCAATTTAGAAAAACTGAGGATAAATGGCATACAGTATAAGTTGTTGAACTCAATGGGCACACGTACGCTGCATATGTATAGATTGTCCAAAACCCACAGACCCAATGTCCCACTTCGACCCGTCATAGTGTGCGACGCGCCGCAGCACAAGTTATCCCGTTGGTTAGCTGATTGGCTTGAACCGGTCGAAAAACGTTTCAATAAGTACAGTCTGAAAGGCTGCTTTGCACTGGTGAGTTGTGTAGACGGTTCAGATGTTCGGAACAAACTGATGTGTTCATTCGATGTGACGTCTTTTTTCGCTAATATTCCATCGCATGAAACGGTTGATAACGTTTGTAGGTTTATTCTAGGCCGAGGTGTCCGAACTAAAATCACTATTACTCTTGCGTACACGATGTGAGATTCAACTTTCAGACATTGGCTTTCTGATAAGTGGATACAGTTGCACACGACAGTCCCCTAGGTCCATTCCTAGCTAATTGCTTCACGGCTATAGTAGAATATATATTATCTTAAAGCTTGTCAAAGCCAGTATTGTACAGTCATTACGTAGACGACATCGTAATCATTTTTAAGAATTCAGGGGATTCGAACGCGTTATTTTTGGAGTTAAATCAAGCACGTCCAGACCTCAAGCTAACTGGAGCGAACCAAGTAAACAACTGTCTTTCGCTCTTGGACATTACAGTTACCCGAAGATCAAATAACAAGACGGGGGGCTACCTAGACAGGAAAGTGTACACATATCGAAAACTTCTGTCCGGTGGAATATAAGAGATGCCTAGTTCGAAGTCTTTCACAAGGGCGCGACGGCTATGAATAGAAGACAATCTACCAATAGAATTAAGCACACCCACAGATACCCTGCAGGCCAGCGGGTACCCTTCGAAATTCATCAAGAAGCATAGCAGTGTCATCGCCTCGAAGATACATGAGAAGACAGTACTAAAAAGACGTTGTACTTAAAGCTACCGTTTCTAGTTGGCGGTTGGTCAAAAATGACAAGAAGATGTCTAACAGTTATTGTATTCAGGTCCTTTAACGCTGTAAAACTATATACAATGCAACAAACCAAGGTCTTACCAGCCTCCCCAGCTACGGACAAACAGCCTATATCTGTCATATCTCTTTGGTTGTATAAATATTCGTGTAGCTGCCGTATGAGTTTCATAGGGAGAACAAGACGACAGCTAGCTTTTCGTATCAAAGGGTATGTTCTCAATTGGCTGGAGAATAAAAACTAGAAACATTAGGCGGGTGCATAATGGCCGACGGACGATACCCATCCGTAGCAAACCACAATCCAAACTGACAGAGTCAAAGTTTGTGACGCATTCTCTGTGATATTTCGAAGCCACCGGAAACGCATCCTCCAGTTTGCTGATGCTTTGTCTATCAAACGTCAAAATCCCCCGTGTGTTCCAAAATAATTTGTGTTGACGTCAGAAATTCCCTGGTAGTCAGCATCCTCATATTTTTAATTTTCATTTCCAAGTATCTGTCTTATCTCTTAAGCCATGGATTCCGCCCTATGAAATTTTATCTTAATGTTTAAAATGAGCTACGTGTCAATGTGTGACCAGAATGTACAAAATTTTACTCCGGAAAACATCACATGACTTGCGTTTCCTCATTATCTTATTCACGCTCATTGAAAGAACGAAGTGCTTTGAAGATGTGTTTTACTTTTTGCGTTTGTACATCACTGAATTCAAAAACTTTCTGCCCCGTTCCTACTAAATCACATTTTTATTGCTGAATAGGTTATGTTCTCGACAGCTAAAACGTCAGCTTTCGATGTCTAAAAAGTAAACTATTCACTCAACTTCAACTCAAAACCGTATTTTTATGTTGTAGGATCAAACAGCCGAGAAGTCGTGGAAAATGCGTTAATCATAATAAAGGTTACACTGTTATCATATCACGTTTTTTGTGCTAAATCAATCCCCTGGAAATTCATTGGATAAACCTAGACTATGGTTGTCAGGTAGATAACAATGTATAAACACAGCAAATTTTTTTTTTCACTAGATAGGAAATTAATTGATGCTACCACTCAATTTCAACAGTCAAGTGAATGTTAAAACTAAATGGCTGTTAATGTTCATGAAACCTGTGTTAAACAAACATCTGTGAAGTGAAAAGAGAGAAGAGTTCACTGAATGCAACAAACATTCATTTGCAGCATGTTTGAATGTGGCATTACAGTTACCCATCTCTTGAAAGTGTATCGGCTATTTAATAAAATTTCAAGTTATGCTCCTATTATCAACAATTACCCTCGACAACAAATTCCTGAATATCTGAGTTTACTTTATCTGTTGCAGTAGTGTGAATCTTATCCATGATAGTGTTCCGTCATGTCGTAGGCCCAGGCAAATTGATTAATGGGTGCCAATGACCAAATGCATTTCCCCCACATGGTCAGCGCACATGAACCTCCAGTCCCTCCGATTCAGAAGTGAATATGGTCAAAATATAGTATAAACATTATTCAGCTACTTTATTGAACTCAGAGCTAGTGTCCTTGATATGAGGTAACCACTGAAAGATCGCCGGTTACAGCCCTTCAGTCACAAGCGAGTATGACTTAGTGTTTAAATTTGGTAGTACGGTGGTAGCTAATATAAGGTAACTCGAACAGTTAGCATCGTAATCAGCGCCGAATCACGTGAAAGTGAAAATGAGTTCATGTTCCGATCGGACAAGACAAACACTAGTGAGCAGCTTTATTAAGAGCAAACTCAATTCGAATTGTTCTCTTCTGGAGGGGCTACCCGAAATATCCATCTGTTTGGGAAGTCTACGAATAAGTGATTGGTGTTGCACACACGTGAGGTAACTAACGATCGTAGAATAACCGATGGGTAATAGGAGACCTTGGTGTTTTTCGTATAGAAAGAACATAACCCACGATTGATCGCTGCTGTCGCATTTCCACAGACTTTCCAGTCGGCCTCTTTCGAATAGAAGCACTAGACTCGAGTTCCGATCTCATTAGAGGTCATCGGTAGTGCATATCCATGTCATGGCTGGGACGCTCTTATCAGGTGACCGCGTTGACCAGTGTGCCACTGGTCTCACATTGGGCACGACTGAATCTTATGTAAACGCTCAGCCACCCCTACTTGTGAGTAATGCTGGGATCATTGAGTTATTAATCGAAGGATTAGCGAGCGAGAGAGAGAGAAAAAAAGTGGTTAGTTACCTGACGAACAATAGTGGTTTGGGAACAGAAGTTGCATGGACTTCAGATATTTCGTGCTAGTAGAGAAGGGTAGTTCTGGATGGCTTAAAATATCTCGCTGGCTGGGTGGCCGTGCTTGGTTATGGTAGCCCCACTGTTTTTACGGAGTTAATGCAGACAAGTGTACTGAGAACGTAGTAGGATTGTGAACATTCCGGTTATCGACGGCCTATTACCTTCACCCTACCATAATGGATTACCAGAGTTACGGTAAACACTGCGAAAACCTCCGTATAAATTTATTGATCACACATAGCCAAATGGTCAAGAACTGTCAATCTAATATATCCATTTTGTCCGGAAGAGAAGTAAAGTGGGCTGGTGATCAATAATTACTTTTATAACTATATCGTAGTGCGACCAGTATATACGCTACACCAACCGTATAGTTGCTGTAAATTTCATCTGGTTAATTTGCTAAGTGCGCCCAATCTCAAAAAATTTACCATGTGTGTATTAGGGTCAATTATCTTAAGCACCTTCATCACGTCATATTGAGGTTTCAATTTAATAATCCAAAAGAAAATTGGCGAAACTCAGTTGATCGAAAATTAAACATCAGATTTTTTAGCCTACAGACTGCCAGGACTGGAATGCGCAAATCATCAGCACTACTCTCGGCTGGCATGAACCAGCTTCTTATAGTAAATAATATTAATCGAACTGTTTCTCTCCTTCTTTCATAGATAAAACGATTTACCATAAACAAGAAGGCTAGGAAAGTAAAATCGGGGAACTGAAGTTGCAACCATGCGTTAACATTCCCACGTCCTGGTGTGTTGGGTATTCTTACCTGCCAGAATTTGTGGCTTTGTACCATTTTTTTCTCCGCTCCAGCTCACCCATTCACTCTGTACTAGGTTGTCGTTTAACCTCAGAGTTCTCGTTTTTATGCCTGGTTGCTCACAATAGAGAGCGGAACGCACACACAAAAGTCGGATGACAGCTCAATCCTTTGACGTGAGCCTAATTACTTTTCATCCTCCTTTACGGGTGGTTTAACTGTCTGAACGCTGGTTGAATTCTTCGTACCTAATGCCATCACCACTCAGTAGTCAAAGCAGCAAACGTAGAACAAACCGGTCAATAGCATTGCGTTCATCAGTCACCCTACCATAGTTCACACTGAGAATGCATGCAAGTAGACTAATATTTGTTGTCTCAAAATACTGGCTTCTTAAGTAGAATGAATTGTTTTAAATCGAGAGGTTTCAATCACGCTTAGTTTTGAGCAGCGTCTATATTTGCGCCTGTAATATTAACAGAAAACTGCATCCTTACTGTGAAAAACGTAAGTTTACAATACAAGGTCATCCGTGGTTGGTAAAAACCGAACAGACCGGTGTAGGTTGATGACAATAAATGACAGTTCAAGGCGAATCAAGTGATGCACATCGAAAGCAAAATTACACCAGTGCCCCTTTCATTATAGCCACACAAATTGAAGAGGAAAAACAACATTCGACATAAGTAGACAGACGGAACAAGAAATTTCACAAAAGAAGTATAAGACTTTTTCATCCGGACAGGCTTCCTCCACCTAGAGTCCACTGTTTGTGTGGTTGAGGCTCACCAGTGGTGCATGTACAATTCGTAACTAAAAGTAACCGATACCCCCGCCAGGCGGATGAACGGGGACACATTTTTTCCATAAAAATCCACTAACGTCACACGCGGGACTCTGTAAAATGGACATATCCTTTGAGCGAGAACATGTTATATGCACCAGTTTGATATCTTTTTGAGTCATTCCCAATAGCAATCATGCAATGTAAAAATGTAGGCAGTGTAACAATCTGCACTGTATAAACTTGCCCGTGTGAAATGTACCAGTGTCCACCTGATATGCTGAGAGTTGATAGCCGTACACATATACGTTCTTGGCTGCTATCTTCTAGAACATGTCGCAAGTAGCAGCCAACACAAGGAAAGAACTCAGTCATTTTTTTAGGGAGCGCCAGCATTTTTCGTTTATTTCCGCTCGGTGTTAGTACCAGCACATTAACTGTGCTTTCTGACGAGAGGATACAATTAGAACAGTACAATGCGCATAAGGTTGGCTTTGAGATCCAAGTGCTTTCCTGAGTATTGCCAGTCTACTTGATTCAATTAAGATTCGCAAAAGTCAAATGCATATTATGGTCGCATGTTGGACCACATCCTGAAGGTACATTAGTACGAAAAATGAGTGTACAAGCTGTAGCTGTCTTCGTCATGAGAATGCCAGTTAATTAAATAGCCTGATCTGTTACAGAAGAATTTCTTAAATTTTGCAAGAAGGGGTTATTACAGGAAAACAGTGTCAACCGTTACTGATGGGTAGTAGGAGATTGGTTTTACATATTATTGATATGGCATACATAGAAATGACTCTGAAGATTAAACAGGATATTACCAACCAGTGACTGCTGCTAGGAACGTCTGTTTGACTGACAAGGGCTATGACGGAGAATTATCGGCTGGAGTCAGCAGAACAATTTATAAACCTTTTTCTGAATAGATTTACTTTGAAATAAATTTGCGGAAGGCTCATTTGAATGTAAAATATCACCTTAAATGTGGTTGGCATCCAAATAGTAACATGATTCAGTTTCTGTGTTCGGCCATCAAATTAGTACGGTAAGAATGTTATCTCGATTGCTTTAAATCATTTCGTGTAAAGTTTGCACAGAACTCCGTGAATGTATGTTCATGTTTCTTGTGTTTCACGCTTGCGCTCGTTATTCAAAGTTATGTAATGGTTTGAAATCAGGTAAAGACTGGCTTTACAGCTGCACGAATGTTTTATAACTGAGATTGGAATACGCGATTGAATACTGGTAAACTTCATGACGTCTAACAAACGAACGTTTATTATTACTTATCAAATTTTGAATACCAGACAAGCTATACGAGTATGCGCTTTTGACAAGTAATGGGAGATTATGGCCAGTATGAAACCATCATCAGTTGCAATCGATCAAGCATTTCAATCCCCTAATATCCTCAATATCCTCAATTATCCAAAGGGGCTAACCGAAAACTCTATGAGAAGATGAAACCCGCCATCAAAATTGTATTTCTCGGAAACGAATTGCATGTAACCAGCTAAGTAGAAAATGTCTTTAACTGCGTCATTTTACTTATGTAGCAGTTTATTCATAGGACAGTCTGTTCACACACGTTTTCTGTAAGATTATCTTGAGATAAGAAACAGTGAGTAATAACAAAAACCAATTTGCAAATTTGATTGCTTTTCTGCTAATTTTCATGAGATAGTTGTTTAACTGCGTCACTGAACGTCACACAGTACGCTTTTTTATCTGCTTTTTTGGATGCTGTGTTCTCCAGCTAACATCAAGGAAAATAAGCCCGCTAAGTTAATTCTTGGCTGGTTCACAGTTTAGTACAAACGTCAGTAAACCAAAAAGACCAATACAGGTGTCAATATCGTGGTAGAAAAAAAAACACATCGTTTATTTTGGAGAGCAATATACACATCTTCGTTCAAGGGAAGAACAAACGGTGACACCAAAATTAAGCGGCAAACATGTAAAAATGCGAATGTGAAGACAAGCTGTCTGTCACATGTGAGACGCTGCATAGTTAGCAACGCTGAGCAGTTGACAAGTCCTCTCACAAGAATAGCAAGCGTTACTAGCCCAGTCATCAAATGAAAAGTTATTTGTGCTGTATATTACAAATGGGATCTAGAACAAGAAAAAAAGATACACACAAGAATAACCGAAAAAAGAAAATAAGGTAAACGGTCAGTCACACAAAATCAAAAGGCTCTTCAGGGCACAAAAGTGCTATCACAGTCAAGGCTCACGCATCGGGACAGAAAAATGTCCCTCATAGTGAGACAACTGTCATAGAGGTGGCAACAGTTAACGCCAGGTTCCTCGCATAAATGTGTCGTAGGTTTGTAGGAAACCTAGAACAGTCAGTAGACATAAATCCGTGTCTACGTAAGAAGACAGTCCCAGTCGAAGAATAGCGCTACATAACGAAGGAAGTATAATACTGCGAAGAGATGATCACAGACGAATGAAAAACAGAGTTTACACCACAGCACATAGTATTAAGGACCGATTGAATGGTGGTGTTTTGATAGTCAGTTCCGTACTTCGCGACCTTGTCCGTTCAGGCAAGTTGGCTTCAGTAATCATCCACTATACTGACGTCAAATACCACAACAGCACCGTCACGAACCGCGATCACATCGAGTTTGATGAACGAGCACGCCGTTGATATTCGCAGCTCCTCGAAGACTGTATAGCCCAAGTTGCACAGTTGTTTCGCCAGGTCTTTGGCCACGCGGTTTTGTCGAGCACAACGCACGTCATGGGTGATCCAGCATGATTGCACAATATGAGCAAGGCTTTCCGGTCGACCGCAGTTACCACGGCAGATAACTGAGTGGTCACTTCGGCCACCTCGTGAATTTCGGACTTGAGTCCGCAAGAGACTACATCTGAGCTAAATGGCACGAATGAAGATTCTGGGGAAGATGCTATCTGGGTTAAACAGTCAACGATTCGAGAGTGGAGAGCGTGACACTTCCTGAAGCCCACGGCCGTCTGGCGAAGGGTAGGGTTTATCCATCCACTACACCCTGAACGCGTACCAGGACGTTCACTTCCCTCAAGATGGGGCCAAACGATTTATCTTTGAACACATTCCGCAGAACTGGACATTGACTGGAGAGAAGTCTCCCCACTCGAGATTTGCGCGAGATAGGAATAGTGGTAGACAAACTCGGGATTCTCAAACCGCCCAAACGAATTGGGGTATGGATGTAGCTGACTGGTGTGTCTTTAAGAAAGCGGAGCCACTGCCGAACAAACTGGCGAATTGTACAATCCCTAACTTTGAGCGTGTTACGGTAGACTCGGCTCAACACTAATGAGTGATTCATGTTCGGAATCAGATGTTGTCTCAGTAGTTTAAGACGTTGGTGTGGTTTCAAGAGCGCGTTGGTAGTTTCATCCAGCGTCGTACGAAGTTGCAGACGGTGACCAGTAAATGCCTTTCCAGATGAACGGGATACCTAGATAGGTCACCGTGTCGGAAGCACTTAGCGAATAGATAATGTCCGAGCCGAAGTGGATAGACCCATCAGAGATGGCGGTTGCGTTATGTTTGTGGTCACGGTGGATGACCATGAGGTTAGTCATATGCGTGTTGATCTTCAGCCCGGATAGTTTCAAGGCACTAACGGCTGCCGCAAGCTTCTCGGAGAGACGCGTAGGATTCTCAGCTAAAATGATCAGATCATCGTCGTAGGCGAAACCGCTAACCAGTGCAACGTGGAACTGGTAGCCAAGCCCCGATCGGGAGGTCACCTCGAGGTAGCCGTCACGGTGTAGGAATGCAAACTGGAAAGCGGGCAGTTGCAGGTGCATATCCCAACAATCGGCCAATATCTTGTGAAAACAACGTATCAACATTGAAGATACGGCTATAGGTCTGAGCTCAGTGAGAGTTGAAATATTGTTCACTTTGGGTACAAGCGTGATGTGAGAGTGGCATAAGTGGATTGAACAATCTTGGGTTAACAACAAAAAGTTGAAGTGTCCGGCCAAGGCATCCGCTTTCATGCACTTCAAACGTCTGGGCAACAATTTGTGCAAGCCTGGAGCGGTGTTTCCTATGTGCTTCAGGGTGCGTGATACTTCATCTCCAGTGATTGGGTCGACCAGAGACCAGTCCAGAGGCAGAATCGTGCGAGGTGATCGCTTATCAACGTGCGGATGACCCGCTAGTACCTTGGACCAGTATTCGTTCGAATTATCCGAGAGGCCGCGGTTCATCTTATAGGCAGTTCTCCATTGGCCATTAAAAAATTCTGTAAACGCAGCGTCTTTCTTACGCTGGTGGTACAGCGTTCGGATCGTTGCGTAGTTAGCCCTCCGTATCTGTCTCGTGGTCAAGTGGGTTCCCACGTTAACACGACCACGTCGTCGAGCGACAAATTGCCAGGTGTACGGAAAAGCTAATGAGACGCGCCTGATCAGCAACGATTTAGCTTGTACCCTTGTGAAAATGCCTGCCTGAATACCGCGGGCAATAGCTAGTAGTTCATCACTGTGTGCGAAAGTCTCGCTATTGGACTCCAGTGAGGGTAATCGCTGTTTGGATCAAACAGGTAAACCACTCAGAGTGATCAACAGCTTGGGATCCATTATCCGATGCCGTGTTAGTCTGTGAAACTGTGGTTGGATCGCCGGGGGGGGGGCAGTATTCCCCTGCCAATTCAGCGCATACAGACGCGTCCGAATGCGCCCCAACGTACGACTTAGAAAATGTGACAGGAGCCGATGATGAAGTTCGTGTCGAGTAGGGCATGACGAGGCCAGTGCACCGGCACATCTGATAAAAGAAGCCGATTCTTGCTGAGACTAACTGGATCCGGCGGTTTTCATGGACATGCGTTTTTCATGGTTGCGTTCGACGGGATGTGCATGCCTTCTGTGTTGACTGGAACCAATTTTGATAGGGAAACTGCGGTCACGGTTGGCATAGTCAAAGATTGTGCAGGTTGGGTGTCCACTTCCTGCTCTGGACCATTCCTGCGTCGATGCAAACGAGCATTCGCGGACAATCCTGCGTTCGATTTGCAAATCTGGCCTCATTCTGAACAGGTTTACTCCGCTCGCCTATCCTGTGTACTGGCAGTTGCCTGCACGGAGGTACTGGCGGTAATTTCATTGTTTTGATCGAATGTAACCAGTACGATTAAAACCAGGTAGAGTGGTTGGCCCTATCTGAAGTTGCTGAACTTTTAGCTAGTCATTACCCTACTACTAACAATTCCGGAAACGCTTACGTTTGTCACTCGGAATGATGAAAGATGTGGCTACCACTGATCTGTTGCATGTTCATGCGGGATTAAATAGTATTAAAATGAATAATTAATTGAAACCTATTTGCGGTATATAGAAACACAGTGCGGTACAAGCAGATCAGTGTAGTTGTTTCAATGCTGAAGTTTCTTGATAATTCTACGCAGTAGCCGAGGCGTGGGTGTTGACAAGTTGTCAGATTGTTGATTTTCAGAAACAACGAAGTTAATTAGTGAGAAAACCGGCAGAAAACATATAAGTTTTTATCGCTTGTAAGATACCGGCTAGTATACTGGTTTACAAGTGGCTCAGTTCTTCAAAGAACTGTTTTCCTCCAAGGAGAACAAAATATTCCACGTACCTGAACATGTAAGTAACCTGACCCACTGTGAATGGATTAATAACAAGTAAACTTCAACCAGATCTGTATGAATAAGCGGCAGACGCATACCGGACTGATTCAAAAACTTTTCTACTGGGTTGTTTTTGCAGAACAACAACCTTATTTGAGAAAAACTGAAACAATGTAATTGTGTTTTATCCGGAACAGCCGTTAAGGTGACTCGTCGTTCGCATTTGACAGTGAAATGACGTACTTGATCTCAGCTGTCACATTCCCACATATATATCAACTGGTCTGTTTCGAAGAAAAACTTTATACTCCATTTTTGTCCCTATTAAAGCTTGTCATTAATGCATATACCACTCATCGCTGTAATTTGAACATTTGTCGTTTTTGCATGAATCCACCTTGTTGACCGCTGCGCCACTGACCTCTCATTAGGCACGGCTGGATTACCGTATGCGAAATCCAAACCTCATGACAACGCGGAGGGTGTTCAAGCTTGGGCCGTGGACACAGTATGTATCGTTTACAAGCTTCAGAAATAGCGAAACCCAAGTATAGTGTTTCGTTCCGAAAGGGGCTGAGCTAACGTAACCTGTGAATACAAAAGACGCAGTCGGCTGAGAGTGACATCCAATTTAAACTAACCGTAATTCCCAATTACTTACCAATATTCAAAGTACAGCTTAATACGTTCGAAGATTCCTGTAATTTCAGCTAAAAGAGAATCACCACTTATGAGACCATCGACCGGAGTTAGCAAAATAATTACATCTACTCATGAGGTTATCGGGCATCTTAAAAATTAGTGACATGCGAACGTGGCCGAGCAGTCCGGTGGTAATTCGGTGGTGCCCAATGTGAGGCCGATGGGGCAAGGACCAGTATGCTTGACTTTCGAAAAAGCGACCGATGTTCAGCTCCCGATAGTTTCAAGGAAATGTCTTACTGATAAGTTCTAACAGGGGTTAAACTGGGGTTTGATGCCCTATCTTGATATATGACTGCTAAAATTCCGCGGAAATACGAATGGACGAATGAACACGCATTATATGTTAACAAACAAATCAGTCGATGAAACTACACGAACAAACCGTATTAAATGCTACCATGCCTACATTTTTCGCTATCGTTATACAAACCGGAGTGTGAATCTGTCATTAGATGCACAGGGGAGCGTAAGTAAAACCGGGTTTACCCTCTACAGCACGACAAGTTGGTTGCTTACTACCAGCGATGACCGAACATTCACTGTCTGCTACCAGTGTGAAGACTACCCACTCGACACTAACTAACAGTGTAGCACACCACAAAAACCTATGCGGCAAATATATCCACCCCGTATTCAGACAGAGTCGTCGTTCGGCTCTCCAATAAACTCACCGCAAGTACTTCATTCAGGCGATGTTAAGCTAACAGTAACCAAGCAGATAAGCACCAGTAAACAGATATCCTGAGACCACGTCAATTAGCAGAAGCCCTCCCAACTTCTCATTAAAGATTTATGGAGGTTCGATTTGTAACTCTAGCAATCTTGTAGCAATCAAAAATGGGTGTGATTAATTTCATGTTATACTCTCTTGTAATCTGAATGGTGGTACTGCATTAGCTTAAGCAAGTACAACGATTTCAGCTGAGTTGCCGCAATATACAATCATAATAAACCTTCTGTCGTCGAATACCCAAACTTCGGTGCAAAAATATTCAACATTACAACAGATCGTTACGAGAAGCATTACATCCAGTAATTAAGCTTGTTGTAAGCTCCACATATAGTGTTTTAGAAACTGTTAATTGTACGACCTTAAGAGATTTTCATCGTGGTTAAATCGTCATGTAGGCAGATTATAGTATAAACGACGAGTGACATGAACGTCTGGAATTTAGAAACTCTCCAATCCTGAATTTATTCTGAAAGTGTCAAACCATGTGATGGTATCCTACATTCAGTTCATTCTACCCGGTTTCTACAGAAGCACTTCCGCTCTGTTGTAATATATTTTTATTATTGGTATTTTTAGCTCCCGTTAGAGGAACTTGGCCCTTACTGAATCATAATCTGATTGAAAACGTCACTATCAGCCTTGGACGACAACAGCTAACAGTCTAAGACGTATGGTAAAACATTGATTTGTTTCTATGTTGTTAAAGAACTGTTGGCTGTTAATTGAATCACATAAAAACGTAGTTTTCAACGTTCATGGGTGCCATAAGTAACAAAAGTGGGTTTGCAAGTAACGAAAGTAAAATAGGAAGGTTGCTTCGTAAGCAAAAGGCTGGGTTAATTTGTGGTGTCGGGATTCATACTGGGCAGGCGCGAAGTGGTGTTGAAGTACAACAACCAACTATTTTCAACTGATTTTTATAATTTCGCTACTTACGCGGTCCGTACCTATTCAGTTCATTCGCGGTTAGAACCAATCAGCACTTGGTGTCTCATTAGTTTGTTTAATAGTCTATTACAGTGAAGTCTCAAAGGCGATACTTATGGTTATTTTGATACCTGGTTCAAGCTCCCGGAGTTAAAGTGGGCAAATATTTGCTCCCAATTTATCTCTCGTGGTAGCTACCAACTGATAAGAACATAATTGTCGGTCCAATTAATCAAAATATGTCCTTGTAACTAATTTGCACAGGGTTGGGACAAATAAGTACACTCCAATTGTGATCGGCGTTATGTGCCACTTTGCGAAGGTTTTACATAGTTAGTCACAAAACTAGCAGAAACACACATATAAGACGGCTGGATCAAAAGTACATGCCAATTAGGTGTCACCGCAATGTGCATAAGCATGTCAAAATACTAGTGAGATTAGATTAGGAACGCAAGCTGAGCCAGTCACCTTTGGCTTCATCAAGAAAGTTTACATTTCGCACTGGAAGTTAGTCCTAAGCAGATCAGTTCCAAGTACAGGTCGAAAGTATCCACCTTCCTATAAGAGTGCGCTGCACCAACGTACAGTTTTATGTCAACATTCAATACAAATTTGTCCGAAATTCCACATTCAGTACGCACCCAGTATGCAACAGGAATGCATTGATTGCGGTTGTCCATCTACACGGCTGGTCAGAGCTGAAATTACACTGAGAAGCGAATATACCTTGATCTTGCCTGACATGGACTGAGTAGGTCAGGTACGGTGTGACTGCGTATGAGCTGAGTCAATTACGGATATATGATAGGTTGCTAGTACCATTCTGTCTGAAGGTTCGAGGCAGCCCCGGTAAGTGATCACTCATATCCCTTATTTTGTTTCCACTTGGTATGTGTACTCAAAAGAATTATTTTAAAATGAATATGTGCTTCTTTAACTGGAACACTACATCACGCTTTGCTCGGATAACCAGTGATTAGCCGCTTTTCAGTGCAGTTCTGACAGCAACAGCCTATTGACAACCGAACATATATTTACAAGATATTTATGTCAAGAACACCGACACATCTTATTTAGGAGAAGTCGGTGTGCTCAGTGGTCTGCACGAAAAATGGAATCACAACCACATATATTAACTTCAAGGCACAGTGTGTCCGCCACTTCTTTCTCTCTGGCGAATAAAGCAAGAATAGTGAGCACTGCAAAAACAAATCAAACCAGAATCGATCATCCATGACTATTTGAAATTTAAATTTTATCGACTCATGCTTTGTTGTTGGTCGTTTATGTAACCTGCGCTGAACACCATTCATTTTTCCACATTGATTTTTATAATTCCTACACGCTAGCTGTGGTTACCCCTGATTGGACACCATATTCAGCATACTGCCCAAGGTTGAAAAAAGAACTCAATAAGTTTGAGACTGCCTTGAAAAAGGCCGCGTTTTTCCCAACGTTTATTGACATTGCGTTTGTCTATCTTTAATAGAAACTGCGCTAAATCGATCGTGCCTAATGCGGGGTTAATGACGCAGTTGTCAACACGGTTGTTTAGGGAAAACGTGACCGGATTTCTTATCCCGACCGTTACAAGGTTATGCACTACTAATGGGCCCTTACAAGAAAGAAACTTGAGCCTACTGCTGCTTTTCGAAAGTGGCTGATAGGAAGGTCAATCTGAATGCGAAGGCTGCCATCAACTGCGAATGATGTTCTACTAGAAACTATTTCACCACCTTATCTCTACATGCTGCTGGCAAGCACAATAGCGTGTTTTTATCTCATGTTTTCATGTTTTCGAGGTGTCACTGTAAAAGACGTGAGGACCCGCAACTACGTGAGCCTGGGGATCATCGCCAATTTGGTCTTCAGGCTAATCCATCGGCCTGGGATCAGGCAATCTAGCGGGCCAAAATAAAAAGAAATAGTGAGACGAACTGAACGTCCGCGTTAGGTTGCGCCAGTAGGCTTAGAAATTACCACCATGAAAGAACCTTTCTTAGTGAACTCCTCTTAGAACTAAGTGAACGGGCATTAAGTTATGTTGGCTCCAACCATTGACGATGTCATCAAGAACTACTGGCTTCTCCAAAATAATTGCCCATATATATTGTCAGAACCACTATCACCTTTGTCATGATAATACTCACGCCAACATCGTCACAAAAGTATTCAGCAAAGCCGCGGGTAACTTTCGTTCCATGGAAAGCGGCAAATGTGCTACTGTCCTGTAAAAACTGATAATTTCATGGTATTTCTAACAGGATGACTGGCAGCCCAATCAGCGGACAATCAATACAACTTTAGAGCATCTGTTCTGCTTCACTAAATCACTAACACCCCCTATAACTAATAAGTGAGTACTAAAAATGTACACCTCACGTTTTAACCAACAATTCGTCTTCTCTTGAGATTATTACTACATAAGCCGAACTGAACTGTATCTGTGTCCAAGAATGAGGGTAAATTTGATGCATTTAATGATGTTACTCCACCAGACAATGCAATGCGGATTCCTTGATTGTTAGATACTTGCTGAGGACTGGGCTCTTGGTTCATCCGACGAATATTTTCGCAAATAGGTGCACAATCACAAACCCATCGTTCTACTCAAGAGCGCGAAAACATGTTTGTAAGCCTAGCTATCCTAGTCCCAAACCACGGAGTAGAATGGAGGAGAATAACGTCTAGAAAATGTTATTCTTCAATACACGTGGGACACAACAAAATCGTTCTTCAGCTGCTGAGGGAACAACCAAATGTTCGGGGTAATTTAAAGAGCGAATTTGAATCGAATTATATGGATCCCATTGATCTCTAAACTTACAACTTAAACTTCCACTCCGTTTATCTCAGAGTACCTCAGTAATAGCTCAATTTTCTCCTAGGGCCTTTTAACCCATGTGATGTGATAGCTAAACGTTTCTAGGTTTTATATTGAGCCCCTGGTTGCGTTTGTCACCTTCATTATTGATTGTTTTCCTTGGTTTTTCTCAGAATTGTTACTGGTTTTTTCTTTAGTAAACATCTGCCTATCCCCTAATTAACTGTATCTTGAAACGCAGTTCACCTAAGGTTGGACTTCATTCTCACCGAGTTCAGAAAGAGCGATGATATTGGAAGGCGGAGAAGTCGCTAATTATCGGCTAACTTAGGTCTAGAATTGTGAAGACGTGGCAAGCGCTGCACGCACTTGCCTCACATCTACTGCGTAGCAATGAGCACATTATTTTTTTCACACTTCAGATGGTGTTTAACAGTTGCTGAATGGGAACATCCTGGAAAAACTCTAAGTATGTGTTGTAAACCCTCTTAAACGATACGCTGGTTCGATCTCGGTAGAGTAGTGCGCTCGATAAAATCGGATTCTCGTCCCGGTAATAATTCACACGGAAATCTCGGTCCCGAATAGTACCGCGACTGTTCCCGTATTCGCTCCCAAGACAAGCCAAAAGACGCGTTCAAATTAAGAAGCTTTGTTCCGCTACAAAACGGGATGCGGCTAGGGCGACAAGTACAAGGTAATTATAGGTCACATCATGACCACACATTCCCACCACATCATGAGAAAGGGTCAGGATCGCACATGTGCGTAGCGGTATAAAAAGTCTCGACCGATTTGAACAGCTCCGCTAGTTAGGACTGAGTCAAGTGGTTTTTTCTTCTTTCTCACGACGGAGGCGCCCTGGGACGGTCACAGGGTTGGCGCCTTAACAGTAGGCCACGTGGCAAAGTGTCCGTCGAGTAGCTGCCCCCAGAGCTCAGCAACGCCCCCCTCCTATTAGACATTTACACCTCAACGATAATCACGTTATCGTTGACATACTCAGTATGGTCACTTTTTTCCAGACGCATCCCCAACTGTTTGATTGAGCTTGATTTTGTTTTATGTGGCAGTGAAACAAATGTGGATGATATCATAGAGTTTCACAAGCGACAATGGAGCGAAAATCCTAGTCATTTCAAACAGGACTCCGAAATGAGTCGAAAACCATTCAATGATTAGCAGTAGTAAAAAGTGAACCGTTTTACTTAATAGACATCATGGCATTTTCATGTACTTGGAATGATAGCGATTACTAATCGAATATCTTAGATGGATTTTATTGATCCAAACCAAACGAGAGTTTGGCAAGTCGTACTTCAGGCAGAAGACAGAATAATGTGGTTTTTATGATACCCAAAGCGAAATTAGACAAGTAGATCCAGGGTTTCAGTTCAAAACACATCTTTCATGTACGAGATCGGTCTTCCTAATTATGTTCTGAGCAGCGAGAATTCTTATTAGACGAAGTCGACTACGTAGCGAAAGAGATGAACCTCTAATCCGGTGGTATGAAATCCCAGACTGAAAGGATCGATGCATACAATATGCACGCGACTGGCAAAATATTACCAAGGACCCTGCACGGAGTAAAACAGGGTGTTTTCGTTAGCGCCTGTGTATTTGATAGTGTTCGTCCGACAGAAAGTCGTATTCTTTGGTCATACAGTCTACCTACAAAAACAGAATATCAGTCAGGCTGAAACTCAAAATGTGACATTCTTTCTATCAACTAAAACAGTTCATAAGAGACATTTGAATTTATTGGCCGTGCTTTGAAACCTACGGTAACGGACGCAAAATTTATATGTATCGTCTACTAGAGTTCTTCAAGTAGAAATCGTCGATATCATGCGCAATTACATGAAAAATTCATCCGATTAACTACGGACTGCCCCGAGAGGGCATTGAAAAAGTATTGCTGTTCTGTACAACTAACATTCCATTTTAATACGAGGCTGTTATGGACTCTCCATCGGCTCCTGTACTCGCTGATGTTTTCATGAGTGTGCTTCAGAAAAAACAGCAAGTCGCATTTATGGAACAGCAATTAGGTAGGGTAGGTAGGCGATATTTTCCACGCAATGGATTGTTTAGTGTACAAAGAAGCTTTTAAGAACTTTTAATGACGCTCACAACAACATAACCTTTCGCCGTGGAAGAGAATACTAATGAGCATGTGTCTTTTTAACGTGAAAATGGCAAGCAGATCAACCAAAGTTTTAAAGAAGAAAAGTTGGCAGTTAATACTTGTTGATCAGCCTCAAATGTGGTGCTGTATGTTATCTGGAAAACACAGCGAAAAGTATGTGCACGGTGAACACAATAAAAGCTTAACTGAAGAGCTTGCAATACGTTATTGGTGCTAATGGAAATTTCAACATTATGTGGGGTGATAAACCGTTATCATTAATGGACACTAGTGACAAGAAAAATGTCCACTTGACTTTGTCATTCAAAAAGGGACGCACCGGTGGAATCCTTATCATCCAGCACAACTAATACCATTAATTCGCCCTGCTGTGTTTCAAGTTCTACCACCACATTTGACTCAAGTCACCCATGCCACATATAACGTGTCAAATAATGTTGCTACGTTCTCGACTGTCCCTGTGGCTCCACATACATACATAGGCCGTACTGCTTGGTGCTTATCGGGAAAAGCTCACAGTCTGCCCCGCTTGACTGCGCTTTGAGACAAAAGAACACCAACTTATTATTCCTAGCTTATTCCATCAATTATGGTCTATAAATGGACGGAGACAGCGTTTTGCCTTGTCCCCCAGGCCACTGCCACCAAGTCGCCAAGGTCCAAGCGCCGCATCCTGTCGATAAACAAGGCGGTCGTAATCTGATCCTTTCAGTCGGATTTGTATGTTCCTAAGTAGCTTGTTCAAATGTCCAACTTATGGACTCTTTCACAGTACTCCACTAACCCAGCCCGATCCGTGCTGAACAGCGAAGACCTGCTTCGTTTGTGCTCGTAACCGCGGCTTTTTTAATCACTGATATCCTCTTTTGTTTTTTCGCTAACTTTCTAGTCGTCATCTGATTTATATACTTACATCAGCCAACGACGGGAATTCATCTGAAATAGTAACTATGATAGAATTTTGTTTCCCTGTGCTCTTATGTTCATTACCCTTTGTACACAATTCCAGCAAGAACAAATCAGAAGGCCATGGTTAGGGAAACAAACTGTATATTTTCAAATTAGTCGGAAAAAATAATATTATTTGGCTCAAACACACTCTGGGACCTATAGTGATTATCAATGAATAAGCACAGCACAGGAGCAAGAATGTCGTGAAATCAGTGGATTACAACTTTTAAAAAGCGAATTGCTTTCCATGGAGAAATCCGCGTTCATTCCAAACGAACGAATTTGCCAATATTCTAAACAGCAGTAACCAAGCAAACAGTAAAACGAAACGAATAACAGAAAACATACCATCCGCTATATTCAAAGCAGTGGACTCTCGAAGCCTAAACTACAGTCACTGGATCTGGTGAAGAAAATACAGTTATGCCTGCAACATTACTTGACAAGTCAAACGTACACGGTACGAAACAGTAGGGAACTGTCAGCGTCGTTTTGCATACCGACTGATGTCCGGTAGAAATCTCTACTGGGCCGGCTGCTTTTATCAGCTTCGTAAACGACCGCCCAGCGGCCAGTAGTGATTCCTGAGTTCCAGTGTACGGAGATGACACAAATCTATGGTGATGTTTGTGACCCACATGGGACGCTGATTTCCTCCACAGGAATCTGAATACTATGTCAAGCTGAGCAACGAATAATGGACTACCAACGAAAGTTAAAATTACGCATATTTGACGTTCCGGTTCCAAAAAGCACCGCTTAAGGAACGTTTGCGTTATCTACAGTGACCTCTGGGAGGGATTTACGCACAACAGTGACGTCCGACCTCAGCCTGAGCGTGAATATTTCCACCTTAACCGAAAAGGCTAGAAGCCGATTAACAATACTAAGCAGGGCACTTGAAAAATTCCCAGCTACGTGTTTTACCCGTCTTTATAACATATTAGTCAATTGACTGTTGTAGGTCAATATCCAAGCATGCTCCTCAAACTTGAAAAGGAATGTAGCCTTAATTGATATAGTTCAACTACAGATTACTTAGAAAATGGAACGTCTGATAACCCTTTCATGTAGAGGGCGAAACACCATATTGAATCTGTTAGCATTGGGGTATACACGATTAAGGGGCGATGGCATAATGACCTGCAAGATTATGAGGACGCCCGGTCAAATTGGCAAGTCCATCTTCCAGCTTGCCGATACTGAATGTCTTCGGAGCCATCAATACGAACTAGTCACAAAACGCAGTCGTCTCTAATGCAGGAAAAACGGTTTCCACGTTCGCATCTGTTCTTTCTAGAATACTAAGCCAAAGAAGGTTACACTGACACAATCGTCAGATTCGTTTACGAAGCTGCTGGATGAATGGTTGCTACCAAGTTGACCTGTGTCTCTCAGTTATTCATAAACTAGGATAACAGTACCCATACTGTCCTTTACTCTATTTCATTAATATTTTGATGACCCCTGTTGTCATTACTGTTCAACTGACCTCATCCTGCTTGGATTACCATCAAAGTATAAGTAAGCAGATAGGTAAACAAACGTGCACAACAGACATGCAGGAAAGTAATGATTACCGCTCGGATTCACAGAAAAGTTACATTTTTTAGGTAGACACAAAGTGATGCTGGATCTGATTAAGGAGTGCGGTGATCAAATCAGTTGGCAAAGTAACAAACGTCTCGTAGAAAGCATACTGTACACAAAAATCAACACAGTTCGACCAGTACGCACATTCGTCTACGCATTTCGAATCATCCAACAGTTCCGCACTAATCAACACGTAGTTGTGATTGTATGTGTGTGTATCTTTTATTCCCCCTGTTAGCGACAGCCCAAAAGAGAAAAACAATTGAAAGCACTGAATCACTTTGAGCCATTTGAATAGAATAATCAGAAGACACAAATTGCGATATGAACTCATTTGACACACTCTCGTCAGTCGTAAACGTGTGACTAGCATGAAAACAAAACAACAATACTCAAACGAAACGGTCAAAAGTAAACATCGGGCTGGATCGTGAGTGGTACACACGGCCGAACTCATGGCAGGCAAAGATTGACAGTCAGTTGTTTTTGTGTGCATAGAACCGGTTGCCGACGGCTGGTCAACAATACTTCGGTATACTTGAGAATTTGTGAACTATTAGCGTTCATCGAGACCTTAAACGAAGAT